>CANXYC011781009.1:0-10017 GCA_948193065.1 Aleurites moluccanus
TTACCAAATGATCCTTAAGTTACTCCAAAACCCCTCAACTGCCCCCGTTGAGCCCCTTTTTCCAAAATTGCCTCCAACCAGGTACATTTGTCCATACAATACCCAAATAAATTATTTAAGACCATTTACATTCACTTTTATTCTTTCCTCTACTCAAATATACTGAAAAATTAATAAAACCTCGAAAAAATGCAAAATTACAATTTGGTCCACCAATTACCAAAATTTTCAAATTCACCCGATTGGGTCCTAACTGACTTCAAATCAACTCTAGTCCTAAAAATTAGGTCATATAACATGCATATATATATATTCCATGCATTCACACATAATATAAACACATCATAAAGAAAGGGAAAATAATTTCCCTAAAGGTCCCTATTGGGGTTTAGGCTAAGGTGTTACATTCAAAACGTCAAATTCATTTTCAAAGAGGCGCTAAGGTTGCCTCTCAATCCATGAGAAATCATCCCGAAAATGAGCATCTCGACCTCTTTGGACAGGCGGTGCTCGGGCGAGGCCCTCACAGCTGTGAACACTGGTTTTTCACACATCTCGAACTTATGCCAAGCTGAACGACACTCACCAAAACCAAATCCACACTCGGACAAACTCAGAAATGCGTCGAACCTAAGTCAGACCCGAGCTGCCACCCTCAAGGGAGGGCGGTGCCGCCCTCCTTAGGGGGTGGTACCGTTGGCCCCTTGGGCGGTACTGCCGCCCCCTCCAGTGGAACCGCTAAGCACCCAAGGTGCTGCCGCCCCTCCCCCCCCCCCCCCATTCAGTGGCAGCCCCCATGCCTATAAATACAAGATCCCCCTCCTTCATAGTGGGCACCTCGAAATCTCTAGAAATTGAATTTTCCTTCTCGGATTTCTTCTATTCTCCCTCATACACCGATTTCTTCTTATTTCTTTAACTCTCTTTAAGTTCAAAGAATAATAAATTCAAGGTGTGTGGAGACCATTTTCTTTAGTACTCTTTGAACTAAAGAAGGACCCAATCCGGGGTGTGTGGAGACTCAAAATCATTTTCAAAATATAAAAATAACTCTGTTGATTCGTTTGTTTTTTTTGAATTATCAAATAAAAGGCAAGTAATACCCTATAAATTCCTAACTTACATGCATGAATTAATTCTCAGTTTGTGGTTTATTAGCCTTGAAATTATGGGAAATAATTTTAGAGACATAGTTAGAAAGCGAACTTATTACTTTTTCGGAAAGTGGCGGTGTTGGGAACACTACCGAGAAATTAGCAGTTCGGTCAATAGAAGAATTTCTGAAGTTGATCTAGGGGTAAAAGATCGCTATAATTTATGTGTAATTTTGGTAAAAATAAAGAAGTGAAAATCATTTAGGAACACTGAAAAAGTAACCAATGGCAAAATAGTAAATAAATAAAAGTTTAAGGTGAATAGTGGAAATTGGTCGGTTGGGGTTATAGAATGACTCCAGAACTATTTTTATAAATAAGTATAAATTAAAATAAGCTTATTTACTCCCTACTTTGAAATCTAATTCCAGACAAAATTGACAGAATAAATTACAAAAGATTTTGGACCAAAGTGTGATGGATGAAAGTTCGGGGAGTTAGTTATAATTTGCCATATAGATTTTTCTATATATTTCATACTTAGAAAATTTGATCATTCTTCTTCTTCTTCACTTGCTTTGGCCGAAACCCATTTCTTTCATTTCTCTTCAATTTTTCTTCATTTCTTCATCCAAGTCCTTAGAAAAATTTATGAAAATCTTGAATACTAACCTAGTTCTAGCTATTTCAACCATTAATCAGTAAGGAAGAGCAAAGGAAACCAAAGAAGGAGGGCTTGAAGATTTCTGCCACTTTGCTCCATTTAGGTAAGAAGTTGTTTTATTCATTTTAATGATTTATTTAGATGTTATTTAAGTTGAATTTGATGGGTTTGTAGTTATATTGCATCAATTGATGCTAATTGATAGGAATCCCTAAATTGCCTAGTTTAATTTGAAGTTGTAAAGGAGGGCTTGATGATTTAGTGTTTGATTGTGTTAATTAGTGTTAGAATGTGTTAATTGGATGTGAATGGATGATTAATTAGTGGTTTATTTGATGTAGAATTGAAATTTGGACAAGGTTGCCTTATATAGGCCATTTGGTAATTTTGGTGGGAATTGGCTTGTTCAAAGGTATTTGAAGCATTAGGTGAGTCTAAAATGCATCAATTAACATGCCTAATTGATTGAATTGATGATTGGAATCCATCCTTGAGAACCCATTGTTGGCCGAACCACTTGCTACTATTCACCCTTTTGAAATTTGCTTGATTTTGCTTGATTTTCCATGGCCATTTGATCCCATTTTGATGTTGTTTGATTGTGTTTCTTTGATGCCTATATCTTTGTTGACAATGTAGCTTTGTGTTGATTGAATTGGGCAAGTCAAGTTTGCACCTAAACCTAACCTATTGGCTTGCCATTATATATGCCCACCATGTATTTGATGAAATGCCTAGTTCATTTTCCTTTGGCCTATTATTTTGTATTCCATAGGCCTACCATTTGATTGCGATTGTCTCCAGTGACGTTGGCATGCCAATTGACCTACCGTTTTCCATCACCGAACCAACTTTTGTTCCATGTCTTTCATAATTGCCAAATCATTTATCATTGATTGCATGTTATCTATAGCATTTTCAATGTTCTTATTGATAATTGAATTGATTGATTGATGGATGCCATTGTTGCATAACGGTA
This sequence comes from Aleurites moluccanus, assembly GCA_948193065.1. Classification (NCBI taxonomy): domain Eukaryota; kingdom Viridiplantae; phylum Streptophyta; class Magnoliopsida; order Malpighiales; family Euphorbiaceae; genus Aleurites; species Aleurites moluccanus. The sequence goes on from CANXYC011781009.1 coordinate 2,738, forward strand.
TCCGACAGGGTAGTAGGGAAATACTGTCGGCGATGTGCATATTGTACTACTGATGCCCTAGCTGGGAGGGGCTATGGTCCTGGCCATAGGGTCTGATCAGCCTTATGATTATTGATACAGATATGTTACTGGAGACCTATATGGTCCATACAGATTACTAGAGATTGTAGGATTTCTTTTCATGCAGTTCATCCCTTTATCTATCTTCCCATATGATACCGAGCCTGTACTTTATTTTTTGGCTATACTGTAACCAATTATAGATTCTATTTACTGTTATTAGACTTATTGATATTATTGCTTCATTATTACCTACTGTTTTATTGATGATGCATGTAGATTCACTGAGTATCATCTATACTCACCCTTTTATTTGTTTAACCATTTCAGGAGAGGAGCAGGGTGCAGAATCCTGTCATCTGTCATCCAGGGATATCTGCAGACAGTTATCTAATGTATATTTTTTGATTATATATTATTATTTTGGTATTCATTATCTAGCTGCTCTATGGGGTATGTATGGGTTAACTAGGAGATGAACATGTACATATATATATTGATGATGATATTTTGAGCTATATGTTGATGTATGATATGATATTTTGATGGTTACAGCCAATTGCAGAAATTACAGAATGAACTAAAGAATAACATAATGGATGATAATTAACTAAAATGCATAATTTATTGTGGTTTATAGATTGTGCATGTGATACTGGGTTCTACGGGTGTCGGTCGCCAATGGCATCTCCCATGCCCTAGGACCGTCGCGATCCAGGAAACCGGGTCGTGATAAGGCAATCCGACCGCTAATCCATCCATCTTCTCGTGCTTCAATCAAGCCAAAGTGGAACTCCGATTCGGAAAGACAATTCGACCGTCGCCTTCCCAAAAAGAAAAGGAGAAGGTATTGTCTCCTAACTTTTCCTATTTCTGGTAGAGCATCAAAATAGGCAAATCTCCTTTATTTTGGTAGAGCATCAAAATAAAGAGTCTAAAACATGATAAGTTGGGCATAAAATCAACCCTTCTTACCAAGAAGGGAGAACAACGTGGGTTTTGATTCCCATTCAATAGGATACACATGCAAGCTATCTAAAAAGCTTCAAATCCAAAAAAAGTCAAAGCGATCTCTTTTTTCTATTAAATAACTGCTTTATTGAATGTATTCATTGGGGAATGTGTGATCGACCTAGAACCTATAAGGGCTAGAGTTGATATCCCCTAATTTGGAATTTATGAATTGTAATAATTTAAATTATCGCTCTCTTAACTGCTTTATCGCTTCATCCATTCACTTAATTGTTCATATATCTTTATATCTCATCCTTTAAATTGCTCATAAAAATGCTTTAAATTAAGGTTAAAATTAGAAGCTAAGTTCAACCGAAAACTAGTCCCCAAATCCTCTTTGGTTTCAAAGACTAGTGCACTTATTTTCCTTTGGGATAAAATTGTAGTCAAAATGGGTTTTTACCTTAAATTTTCCAAGTAAAAATAACTTAAGTTGGCGACTTCAAACATCAAAATCATTTTCAAATAAAAGGTGCTAAGGTCGTCTTGATCCGTGAGAAATCGTCTCGAAAATGAGAGCATTCCCGATCTTCCTGGGACAGGCGGTGCTCTGAGCGAGGCCTCACAGTTGGCGACTCCATTGGGAATAAACTTTTTTTTTCAAAAGTTAAAGAGGACTACCAATTGGTTGAAAATATTTTTAAAATACTTTTTACTTGGCTTTTATTTTAACTTTGATTTTCATGCATCACTACATCACCAATTACAAAATTCAACCTTCGGATAGCGAGTAGCATTGATCCGACAACTCTATTTGAGTATGTTGGGAGATAGCAAAAGCATCCACCCCGCGATGAATCTTCAAATTCTTTTTGAAGTGTAACGAACAGTTGTAATGTTGGACCCACGCGAAACTCATTGTTTCACATGTGGTTAGGTATATTCACTACTCTAGTGTGACAGGTACCCTTTTAACCAAACCACCTAGCCTTCATGTAGTGAATATTAGACCCTGGACCTCAGGGCCCATGAGCCATGATAATGTTAAACTATCATCATGAACCAATCTTTTCATACACATGCATAACCATGCATACATACACAACCATGCATTCATGCATTTGTGGACTAAGAACCAATGAAGTCAGTGGTCAAACCAAAACCCACAAACTTTCAAACCTCACCTAGACTAGGTCTTTCTTTCCACCTTTGCTTAGGTTTTGTTTGGACCACCATGACCTGATTAAGAGTGTTTTCTTTTTGAAGGTACAAATGGAGGGCACAACACCTGATTTGGATGCCATATAAACACTTTTAGCCACCCTACTCAAGAAACAAGAGGATAACTTCCGTGTTGCTCTAGACCATGCCCTTGATACACAACACCAGTCCATCCTCACTGAGGTGAAGACAATAATGGGTCAAGGATCAAATACCCATCAAGCCAATTCTCTTGATGCATCTTCATCCCTTCAGCCTAGTCCTATTATTGATTTGACAAATAGTGGGAAAGCTCCAGAAGTTGACATTCCTCGGGTTACCAATTTGAATAGCCGACCATCTCCATCCTCCTCCCCGAATCTTTTTTTGTGGAGGGGAAAGCTCCGACCCTACTGAAACTAAAAAATTAATGGAAAAATTTGAAGCTATGGAAAGGCTTCTTAAAAACATTAAGAAGCACAGGGATCTCATTGATGTCGATGCCCTTACCCTTTTTCCAAATGCCAGGGTTCCTCCAAAGTTCAAAATGCTTAGCATGGACAAATTTGATGGCACCACTTGCCCAAAAACCCATTTAAAAATGTATGTGGGAGCCATGAACCCATTGGGAGTGGACAATGAGCTCCTTGCTCAATTGTTCCAACAGTCACTCACAGGGGTTACAATGAGATGGTTTGTCGATTTAGACACCAATTTTAAGAAAAGTTGGGATGATATTTGCAATGCCTTTGTCAAACATTATCATTACAATCTCAAGGTGGACATCACCAAGAGAGATTTGGAAACCACCAAACAACAACAAAGGGAGTCTTTCTTTCTTTTCCTCACAAGTTGGAGAGCTAAAGCAGCACAAATGATGAATAGGCCCACTGAGCAAGAGCAGATTGATATAATTATCAAGAATCTCCTCCCAAGTTATCAGACTTGTCTCCAAACCTAATACTTGCCAGATTTTAAAGCTCTTATTGCCACTGCTTCAAAGATAGAGGATTTGATCCAAAATGGGCAAATTAAATAAGAATCCTCTGGGTCAAGGTATAGGAAAATGCTTACTATGGCCACAATACTCCCTCCAATAAAAAAGGCGAGGAAATTGTTGCTATTTCTAATCATCCTCCTATGAGACTTGAAAGGAGATCTTTCACTGATTTGGGTACGCCTTTGATTTTGGTGTATAAGAAGGCTTTGGAATCAAATTTGCTTAAGCCTCTAGAACCTAGAGCACCTCCAAACACGTATCCTAGAGGTTGGAGTGCAAATGAGTACTGTGAGTATCATCAAGGTTTGGGGAACAAAACAGATATGTGCAAAACCTTGAAACACAAAATCCAAGACCTGGTTGACAGTCGAGATATAATCCCACCAAGAGCCAGACCTAACATCACCACAAATCCTCTCCCAAACCATCAAGCCAATGTCAATGTCCTCCACTCTCATGACATGGAACTTGATTTGATCTCTTTAATTTGATCAAGTGAAGATTGTTGTTATGTTGTCATGACTCGCTTTGCCAATGGAGACCGGCACCCGTAGAACCCAATATCACATGCACAATCTATAATCATCAAATAATTATCCATTTTACTTAATTACTATTCATTCTATCATTCTGTAATTTATTCTTTCATTTAATGCTATTGGCTGTAAGAGTTAAAATAACCTGTCATATGATCATCACATCTCATAAAATATCATCATCATATATATATACAACTGTTCATATCCTAGCTAACCCATACACACCCCATGGAGCAACTAGATAATGAACATCAAAATATCAAAGTGCAAAATAAACATATACATCAATGACTGCAAGCAAAATCCTCGGATGATAGACGATAGGATTTTGCAAATCTACTCCTCTCCTGAAATGGGTAAACAAGCAAAGAGTGAGTATATAAGATACTCAGTGAATCTATATGCATCGCTAATAAATATAAGGTTAACGGAAGGCCCAATGATATCAAAAGCACAATTTAAACAATCATAGAACATAATGAAAGAAAGTGCCAGAATAGGCCAATATAGATATCATAGAATCAGTAAAAATAAGGAAAACAGATAAAGAGATGGATTGTATGACATTATACAATCTCCAGTAATCTGTATGGACCATATGTGAACATATAGGTCTCCAACATATCAATATCAGTAACATAAGACTGATTAGGTCTTATGGCCAGAATCATAACCCCTCCTAGCTAGGGTACTAATAATACAATATGCATAAGGTCGACAACATTTTCCCACTATCCTGTCGAATCGGTAGCTCTGTCATGACATAATAGGATCAATATCAAGAAACAACATATCAGTGGACACCATTATGCAACAATGGCATCCTCTAGCTTAATAGGCACAATTTCAATCAATTAATAATATCAATAGAATCGATAGCAAGTCAAGTATCAATAACTCATTAGAATCAATTTAATGAGCATAAAATCAATAAGGCATCAGTAACAAACAATAAAACGATGACCAAAGGTTTAATGACCAAAAATGGAAACAAACATAATTTAGTCATTTTCGGCCAAAAAGTTGACGCAATTGGCATGCCATTGTCGCTGGCGACGATGGCATTCAAATGATTGGCCTACAAAATTTTCGGCATGAATTGGATGCAATATCAACATTGCCCCAATTATTAATGAACAAGCACATGAAAAGCAATTTATAAGCAACAACCACAACTCAATAATATTCATCAAATGAATCAAATATGCAATGGAAACCAAAGGAAAAACAAGGCAAAATCATACGCAAAAATGCCAATTAGGGTTCGACCAAGGTACACTTTGCACAAATAGATTCCAAATTTCATTTTATCAATTAGGGAAAGTAATTTGATGCATAGTAGACTAACCTAACACTCCAAAACACCAAATGCAATAGGTTCGCTACCGAATTCCTCAATTCCTCTGTTTAGGCCAAAATCGGCGATTTTCTCCGAACAAATTTTCTATAATGAAGCTAACGTTAATTAAACATCGATTAATACCCAATTGACTTATTCTAAAGCCAATTTACACATCCTAATCCATATACTCAAAATCAAAACTCACAACTTCAATTTAGGGTTAGAAAATTGGGAAAAATTATTTAATGCATCAATTGATACAATTAAACCATTTACCCAATCCTATCATCATCAAAACAATCTAATTAAATCATAAAACCAAACAAATAAATACTTTACCTTAAAAATCCTAAATGGACGAAAATCCTCCCTTCATTGTTCTTCAATTTTTTTGATTTTCTATAGTTGATTTTGGTAGTTTAGTGTTTGTATGGATTTAGTTTATGGTTCGTAACAATTTCCCTTCACAAATTAATGGTAGAAAATCATTAGAAAGAAAGAAAAATGGTCATGGGTTTGGAGGAGAAGAAATGGCAGAAATTTGAGCCATAAAAATATCTAAGTCCACTTTATATAGTAGGACAAAATAGGTAATTTACACTTTGGTTCCCCAATTTTTTGAAATTTGCTTCTGGTCTTTTTTCGCTCAGTAATTTATTTCGACAATTCCGTTTGGAATTAGAATTCAAAGTGAATGCTTAAACATCATATTTGTATTAATATTAATTAATAAAAATATTTTCAGAGCCGTTCTGAAACTCGGACAGTCAAATTTTACTATTCACCAAAAGTACCATTTTACTCATTTTAGCAGTGTTCTTTAATATTTTCTCCTATTTCTTTTTACTGTATTCACATATGAATATAACTTATCCTTAACCCTCCATCCAGATTCAAAAATTCATCCGTCGACCGTTCTGCTATTTTTGCAGCAACAAAATCGGTACCGATGATTTTCGAAAAATTTTCTCGTTTTCGCTCTAATTGAGTTTCTAAAATTATCTTTGGTCATTTTGATGATTTTAATCTATATACTGAGAACTTTATTCACTAAAACCTAATATGCATTTATATAGGGTATTACATTATTCCCCCTTATAATTAAATTCGTCCTCGAATTTAAATAAATACATACCTCACAGCTGAAATAGGAATGGATATCTGCTCCTCATCTTCCTCCATAGACTTATTCCTCCAAAGCACTTTTACCATTGGGATCTCCTTATTCCGTAACTGTCTGACCTGTCAATCATTGATCTCTACTGGAAGCTCCTCATATGACAAGTCCTCACTGAGATCCATATCCTGAACCTCCAATATGTGAGATGGGTCATACACATACTTTTGCAGCATTGAGATATGAAAAACCGGATGTAAGTGACTCATACTAAGTGGAAGAGCCAATCTATGGGCCATGTTAACAATCTTCTCAAGAATCTCAAATGGGCCTATAAACCTTGGTGATAACTTTCCCCTCTTCCCAAATCTCATAACACCCATAATCGGTGAGACTTTAAGGAAGACATGATCACCAACTGCAAAATGTACATCCTTCCTATTCGGATCAGCATAACTGTTTTGCCTACTGAAGGCAGTCCTCATCCGATCTCTGATCATAGGCACCTTTTCCATAGTCTATCTAATCAACTCTTGCCCCTCAAGTTGCTTCTCTCCCGACTCCACCTAACACACTGGAGATCTACATTTTCTACTATATAGTGCTTCAAATGGAGCCATACCAATAGAAGAATGGAAGTTGTTATTATAGGAGAACTCTATCAATGACAGATAATAATCCCAGTTACCTTTGAAATCCACAACACACAATCTGAGCATATCCTCCAAAGTTTGGATTGTCCTCTCCGACTGCCCATCAGTCTGCGGATGGTGTAACACCTCAGTTGAAAGGCTTAGAACACAACTTTTAGAGGCAAACCAAAGGGGGTTTTCTTATGTGTTTGTATGATATGTATGATGCATGTTTATGCTTATATTGAATGAATATGCATGTTTTAGATGGTTTTACACTTGTAAAAGTACATTCAAGGCTGTTAGGAAGAATTTGGTAGAAACTTGAAATTTTGTGAACTGGGGGCAAAATAATCATTTTGCACCACCTCGAGTTCTTATGGAATTATCACCATATTTAGAAGTATAAAATGATTTAAGTGAATGTAAATGGTGT
>CANXYC011781024.1:0-12428 GCA_948193065.1 Aleurites moluccanus
TGCTAATTATTATAAGCACTCATGTTCCTTCAAGTCAAAGCTTGTGATTCTTTCATATCCATATATATAAATATATGTCCATGATTATGATTTGATATTCAGATTCTTGATTTATGATATTCATATCTTACTGAGTTGAAGGCTCACTCCTATTTTGTGGATTTCAAGTGATAGTATCGCTCGTGAGGGAGCTAATAGAGAAGATCAAGTTTCTTCACTCATTCATCCAAGAAGCCTTCATTGTAATTATTTTTGAAATTTGATTTTGTACATTCCTTAAATAGTATTGAGACACAATATGTATTGGGAGTATACTCTAGAGCTCCGTAGTTAGTCATTTGAGGATGTTAATATATATATATATATATATATATATATATGATGTATGAATTGTTGTCTTTTGAGTACTCTTATTCCTTAGTGATGTGGAATGCATCTTTTGATTAGTAAGAAACAAGAGAAAAATATGAAATGATATAATAAAGAATTGAATTTTGCTTATATGAATTATGTAAATGATAATATATGATATTGTATTTGATATAATTGTGTATGAGATCCAGGATATGTGAGTTCTACGAGTTTATGGTGACCTTAAGCCTACCCTTGCCCTAAGACCATCGCACCACTGGAGTTGGGGTGTGACAACTAATGTCAAATGAGATGTGTATTCTTAGAAGCTCCATAGTTAAACATTGAGGATGTATTCTTTTATTTCCTAGATTGGCATGTTTTGTAGAGTTTCTCTTGTTCCATATTGATGTTAGATGTATCTTTTAATTGGTAGGGAACAAGAGGAAATATCATGATAATGATTATATGATTTATGAGAATAACTATGTATGATGATATATATATATATATATATTTAGGTATATTTGGATATGGTAAGTATGAGATTCAGGTTCTGTTGTGTTCTACGAGTTTATGGTGGCCTTATACCTACCATTGCCCAAGGACCATCACACCAGTGGTTATGGGGTGTGACATGGGATGCCTAACTTATTCTCTAACCCGTATTCAGTTTTCTTACATGGATCTCTGAATAAGGTTGTCGGTACTTTGCTAGGGATAAAATCGTCATTCAATTTCTAGAGGAAGAAAATGCATATGTGAACACGTAATTTTTGCCCCCTATAAGTGTCCACACCAAGCTGATTGGCAATTGATCGGAGGTCAAAACTGCCTTCAACTCTCTTTGAGTTAGAGGAATAAAAAAACCTAAATTGATCTCTTTTTTAATCAATTTAGCATCACCCTTTTGGATAATTTACTTAATTAATTCATTTTGGTAATTAAAATTGTACAATAATTTGATCTTTGGACTAATTTGATTACCCTAAACTAATGTGGAACTCCAATCTAGAAGAACCCTAAGATGCCCTCTATCCAAGTTACGAAGTAAGGTATCGTGTTCTAAACTCATCTCTTTTTTTCTTTAAAATGGTAAAGCATCAATTAAAGAACCAAAATATGATAAAATGAAAGAGGTAAAATCAGACCTAACCCCTTTGCAAAAAGGAAGAACTGCGTGGATTTTGATTCCTAATCAAAGGGATATGCAGACAACCTGTTTCATAGCTTTAAATCCAAAAACAATAATAAAAAAACATATTTTTCCTAAGTTATTTTGTTTATCTCTTGTGTAATTTTGGAGAATATGTGGTTAACCTATAATTCCTATAAGGGCTAGAGTTAACATCCCCTGTTTTAAGGTTTTGATTGTAAATTAATTAAGTTTCTTTACCTTATTGCTTTTTACTTGAATATTGTTTATTTTGTAAAGTACTTTATTCATGCATCTTATTACTGTCATTCTTATTGTTACCAATGAAACTTATTTTAGTAAATCGGCTGTTAAATGGAAAGCCAAAGTGAGAGTTACTTAAAATCGAAAACCTAGTCCTCAAGCTAGTTCTCGGTTTGAAGGTCTAGTGATTTTATATTTGAGTTCAATTTGGAGTCAAATTGGATTTTCCTTTCTTTTTTCCCTAAAAAATAAAGGTGGCGATGTTGGAAGGAAACATGCACAAGTGACTCGCAATGGAAGCACAAATATAAAATTTCATGCATAAAAAAATCACTCAAGTGCATGGGACAAGGATCAATCATATTCTAGCCAAAACACCTCATACGTGGACCAAACAAAAACATAACCAAAGTAAAAATAAAAAATAAAAAAATTACCCAAGCAATGTAGAAGAAGTGACAACCAAGCACTCCAAGTGTAGTACCTCTAGTTGGTCCACAAGTGCAAGGCCTCCAACTTGGAACTTCTTCAAAGCTAAGGTATCCTTGTCAAGGTGGTTCTCTATTAGTCCAAGACCAAACTCCACCAAAGGAATCCAATAGCATTGGGAACTCGAGTTAAGTTCAAAATGGTGTTCAACCTATTCCTTCTTTAGTATGTTATACCAAACACACAAAGGAATACACAAGAAAGGTAGAAGAGAGATTTTACTTCTTTAGAACTCTTGTGAGACTTCTTAGAAAATTAGAGAGCTAAGAAACAACTTAAGTCTCCAATTATCCAAGCATGGCCGACCAAAGGGAGCTCTCTCTCTCATATAAGTCACACTTCTCCAACAAACCAAAGCTAATGGGAAACATGAGATATGGTGATATGATAAGGGTCAAATCTTGTCTTTTACTCACAAAATCAAAGCTTCCAAGAGAACCTATTCTCTTAAGCTTGACTAATGAGTGTAATGACATTATTTAGCTCCTAATTAATCCATGATTAATTACTTAAATGGACTTAGTGGTTTTTATCTACCAAGCCTATTTTCCTTTTCTTCCATTTAATGGTGGCCCACTAAATAGAAAATGCCCAAATTAATTAATAATTATTCCAATGGCCCAACTAACTTTTATTCAATGTCAAATATGGGATGGACCCACATAAATGAATTAAACCTAAAACACCAATAAGCCATAACCGTAATTTTTCAGAACCGAGTGAATAGTCATGCTAGCAACCATGTTAACTTAATAACCCACTCCATCCAATTATCTCAAGGACCGAGGCTTTACATATGTTTGTGTGACTTTCTAAGTTCATGTCCAATTGTCAATGGGAAATGACATTATCTGGAATGGCATGAGAAAACCTATCTCAACCATTCAAGAGAATTCTCGATCTCAATCAGTACCCATAAATTATGATTGACCCCTAGCAATAGGTTTCATGACTACCCAACCGAATATGAATGTATAGATGGTAGTCCATATTCCACAAAACCTCTTATCATAATTACCATGCACTCAAACTCCTTCGTTCAAGATCCCGATCCATCAGCTAAGTTCATAGAACTGTCAAACCCCAATACTGAGATACTATGTCCACATCAAGACTCCATTCTCGATAACAACACCTTGGCCAAGCACTTTACATCAACAAGAATCTAATGGCATAGGATCTGAACTTCGTTCACTCAGAGGAACGAATCCTTTCTTGTTCAATCGTTATGCCCCATTATATAACTAGCTAAAACCACCACACGCCATATGCCGATACGTTGCTAGCCCTACAATGTAAGTAGTAACAAACCTTAACCACCTATATAAGTGACATGCATCACCTTAAGTCAAAATACTATATGCACAAAGATGATCATGGATGACTAATGATTGATAGACAATGAAATCCCATGTCATTATCATCCAGCGTCACTATTCGGCCACTCAATCAATGAGTATCCATGTATTTATCCTGACACCTAGTCAAAGGATAGTAATCAATTGCTTCCATTCCATCAGTAACCCATATTGACTAGGAAGATAAACAGAGATGTTGGCCTTTCCGGAATTAGTGCAGCCCAAGTTAAGAGTCCAAAAGCCATGAACATATTTAAAGTACATAGGATCAACCGAGTTCTCGGCTGAAGCAATTTTCAGCATGGCTACATATCCTCTCCTAAAAATCTATTTGATCATATGGAATTTGACATAGTGGAAGCCTTCTAAGAGTCTGTTAATTCTAAATAAATACCAGACTAATAGGCATCAATGTTCGTTGATTCAAAAAAGAATACCGAAAATTGGAAGAAACAACTTTCAAACAGAAAGATTATTTTTTATTCAAATCCAAGCTTCCTCAATCCTAAGGTTTACATAACTATATATAGAAAATAACTTTCAGAAAATCCTAAAATATAATATGGTAATTTATTCCCAAAAGGAAACAAATCACCATATTTACATAAATAAGGAAACAAATCAAAACTAACTTAAATAGAGAAACAAATCAAAACTAATATAATACCTTAAATAACGTCTAAAACTAAGTTTCCTATTAAAAGTAATTAAGGAAAATAAAAATATCAAAAATATAGAAATACAAATATGGAAAACACCAAATGTTGTTGATCTCCATCATTCTCTCTTGAGTAAAGAAAATTCATCCTCGAATTTGCAGCAAAATTATCTTCAAAAGAATCCTCGAATTTGCAGCAACATTATCTTCAAAAGAATCCTTAGGTAAAAGAATTTTATATTGAAAACACATGGTCTTAAAATACTCATAAAAAAGTGAAACTTTCAAATTTTCTTTATAATTCCCATCCAATCTATCCAATAACTTTGGATATAAGTTTTAATTAAAATTTTTTTGATGAATTAAGAATCAGATGGAGTAGAAAGATTAATGAAGAATGGATCTTCATAATAATATTTTTCTTTCTTGTGAAACTGTGTTGTTATCTGTTGTGATTCCCCAATATTATTATGATTCTCAATAGATGATGAAACTATCGTTGTAGATAATAATATTTCTTCATAGGGATAGTCATCAAATACTGGAGGTAAATTCCAATTGACATTTGACATTATTTTTAAGGCATAAAGATTAAATATTTGATCTCTTAAAAGCTCATTTACCCATTGGGTTAACTGATCCATCACTTATATTATACGTTCCTCCATATGATTCATGATACGTTGCTTCATCTGAGCTGTTGTGTCACGATTATAAACCTCCTCTACAGGTACAACCTGGTATCCTCTCCTTGATGGCATGGCTTTTCAAGGAACGAGCGCAATCTCTGATAACAACTGACGTAGCGGAAGCTTTCTAAGAGTCTGTTGATTCTAGATGAATACCATACTAATAGGCATCAATGTTGGTTAATTCAAAAAAGAATACCAAAAATTGAAAAAAATAACTTTCAAACAGAAACGTTATTTTTAATTCAAATCCAGGCTCCCTCAACCCTAAGGTTTACATAACTATATATAGGAAATAACTTTCAGAAAATCCTAAAATATAATATGTAATTTATTCCCAAAAGGAAACAAATCACCAGATTTACATAAATAAGAAAATAAATCAAAACTAACTTAAATAGAAAAACAAATCAAAACTAATATAATACCTTAAATATTGTCTAAAACTAAGTTTCCTATTAAAAGTAATTAAGGAAAATAAAAATACCAAAAATATAGAAATATAAATATGAAAAACACCAAATCTTATTAATCTCCATCAGAATTGTTGCTCAATATGTTTGTATTACTAATGAGACATGGGCTTCTTTGCCTGAGCAATGGCTCTACTATTGTTGCAGTAGAGAGGGACAGCAAACTCAATGGAAGGAACCACTCCAAGTTTGGTGACGAACTTTTGAATCCAAACTGCTTCATTTACGGCATTCGAGGCGACAACATACTCTGCCTCTATAGTGGAGTCCGCAGTGGTAATCTGCTTAGAGCTCCTTCAGCTAACTACCCCTCCATTACAGATAAACACAAACCCACTAATAGATTTCCTATCATCAATATCTAACTGAAAGTCAAAATTAGAAAAACCATCATATAGGAGATCCCCTCTTCCATATATTAAAGCTAAAGCCTTGACTGCAATCCAATACTCCTCACCTAGATTAGACTAAAACCGGCTAGTCACACTAACTGCGTACATGATATCAGGCCTAGTACACAACATAGAATACATTAGACTCCCAATAGCCAAAGCATATGGAATCTTGCCAATCCGCTCCCTTTCCTTAGGTGTCTTAGGACACACCTTTCTTAGGACACACCTTCTTGGAAAGGTGGATACAGTGTTGCACTGGTAACAGTCCCTTCTTAGAATCAAGCATGTTAAATCTATTCAACACCTTTTCCAAGTACAGACTCTGGGTCAACCCTATCATTCTCTTTGCTCTATCCCAATAGAGATGAATTCTGAGAATATAGATCGCCTCCCCTAAGTCTTTTATGGAGAAAGTCTCGAATAACCATAGTTTTACATCCAATAACATTCCAATGTCATTACATATGAAAAGAATATCATCGACGTACAAGACCAAGAAAGTGATTTTGCTCCCACTAACCTTCTTGTACACATAAGACTCATCAACATTCTTAATGAAACCATATGACGTAATAGCTTCATCACAATAATTATTCCAGCTCCTCGAGGCTTTCTCGAGTCCATAAATGGATTTCTTAAGCTTACACACTTTTAAGCCATCATGGGATTTGAAACCCTTTGGTTGTTCAATGAAAATGTTTTCCTCAATGTGACCATTAAGGAAGGCTATCATGACACCATCCGTCAACCTCATAATCATAGTTTGCTACTATAACTAACAGGATCCGAATAGATTTAAGCGTGGCTACTGAGGAAAAAGTCTCCTCATAGTTAATACCCTGATGCTGATGGAAACCCTTCGCCATAAGTCTTGCATTATAGGTTTCCACCTTCCCGTCTATGCAAAGCTTACGCTTATAGACCCACTTACACCTTATGGGAATCACCCCTTCAGATGGGTCCACCAGCTCCCAGACATGGTTCACATACATGGAATCTATCTCAGATCTCATAGCCTCAAACCATCTAGAAGAGTATATGTCCGACATAGCCTCCTCATAGCAAGTAGGATCATCTGATCGATCAGTTTCAACAAGAATGAATAGATCATGAACATTCTCTAAGTGAAACTTATATCTCTCTGGAGGATGAGATACCCTACTAGATCTCCAAGGAACAACTGTGGAGACATCAGTAACTAGTATAGGCTCCTCACTGGGTTGATCAAACAAAATGGGATCTTGTTGGATTTCACTGGATGAGCCCTCATCCAACTCTATCTTCCTGCCCTTGCTGCCTTCTTGGAGAAACTCTTTCTCCAGAAAGACAACATCTCGACTAACAACAATAGTCCATTGTTCTAAAAGATAAAATAATATCCTAAACAACCCATAGGGTAACAAACAAATCTACCCCTCATAGTTTTGTCCTCTAATTTATCAACCTTTAACTTCCTTATATGGGTCGGACAACCCCATATCCTAAGATGTTTAAGACTTAGGGTCTTGCCATGCCACATCTCATAAGGAGTCATAGGGAAAGATTTGGACGAAACACGATTCATAATATAACAAGCAGTCTGTAATGCATAAGCCCACAAATTTGTAGGGAAATATGTATAACCCATCATGCTGCATACCACATCCAACAAGGTACGATTCCTCCTTTCTGATACACCATTTAATTGTGGTGTTCTAGGAGGTGTAAGCAGTAAAGTAATACCATGCTCCTTTAGGAAAGCCTTAAACTCGGTACTCAAGTACTCCCCACCTCGATCAAAACGTAGGGTTTTCATACTCATTCCCCTCTAACTTTCCACCTCACACTTGTACTCTTTGAATTTCTCAAAGGCCTCATACTTGTGCTTCAACACATACATATAACCAAATCTTGAAATATCATCTGTTAATGTGATGAAATAGGAGAACTCGTCTTTAGCCATTACACTAAATGGGCCACACACATCATTGTGAATTAGCTCCAAATTTTCCTTAGCTTTTTCCCCTTGTCTAATAAAGGGTGACCTAGTCATCCTGCCCTGAAGACATGACTCACAACTTGGATATGGTTCAAAACCCAGAGAATCTAGGATTCCCTATTTCTCCATCCTCATGAGTCGGTCTTTAACAATGTGGCCTAGTCTCAAATGCCATAGAAATTTTGAACTAGAGTTATTTCTAATCATGGCATTAATATCATACATGCTTGGGATTTCTTTACCATTACTATGTAAGTAATAAAGACCATCAAGTACATAACCTATGCCAACCATTGTATTATCAAAATACAAAGTACAAAAATCTCTCTTAAACAATAGTTTATATCTTAACATAGTTAATTTGAATACAAAGATAATATCCCTGTAAGTATTAGGTATATACAAAATATCTTTCAAAAGAAAAATATGATCATGAAGATCAATAGAGGTGGATCCAATGGCCTTGGCTGCTACAATAGCTCATGTTAGTCCCTTTGGCAACTAAGAGGGGGGTGAATTGATTGTTTGACAAAATAAAAAATTAATCACAAATTAAAATAGTGGAAGCAAATAAATCAATTCAACAATGAATGTATATACATGTATAAATGACTAAAATATAAAGAGTGTAGGGAAGAGAGAATCAAACACAAGATTTATAGTAGTTCGGTCAACCCTTGCCTACGTCCACTCCTCAAGATCATACTTGAGTATTTTACTCCGATCCTTTTACGGGTGCAAAATCAAACCCAAGTATTTTCAAGGCTCACACTAAAACCTTTATAAGTGTTTTCTATGGCTCACACTCAAACCCAATAGAATTACAAAGGAAGAAGAGAAAGAATTTCCCTAGAGTTTACCCAACTCTCAAATAATCAATGAGTCTTAATGAACTCAAGGATTTTATAATCTAAAGCTCACAAATTGATGCTTTACAAATATAAGCTCTCTAAGCCATATACAAGAATGATTTTAATGTAAAATCTTAATTCAATGATTTCAATTGTTGTTCTCTTGTTTTCTAACCTTCTTAAGCTTCAAAACAACTTGTATTTATAGCCCGACATCAAATATGACCATTAGGATCCAAAATATAGCTGTTAAAACTATTTACAATGGCTAGTTTTGCTATTAGAATCGTGGCAGTCATGGCCACTACGCCTGAGTCGCGCCCGTGACAAAAAAAGCATTTTGCTACTGGACCTTTTGAAGAAACATCGCGCCCGCGACTTCTGATGTCGCACCTACAAATTATTTTCTTCATATCTCAAATTATACAACTCCAAATCATTCATAGTTTTTTTTGTTGGAAATTTTGAGATGTCTACTACAACTTTGTAGTTTAACTAAACTCCAAAATAGTCCATCTTCATATCTTACAAAATTATAACATTTTATTTTTCCAATTTATAAAACAGTTTGAGCATGCTTCACTAATTCTTCAATTTCTCCTTCTATAGAGCTCGAAATGACTTGATTCTTTTTCCATATAAAACTAGAAATCTAGAGCTTCATGTGAAATTTCATGCTCAAATTCTTCTTCTATAATTCCCATAAATATTTTCAAGTTGTCCCATCTATTCTATCCTAGTCAGGCAATTTGAGCATAATTCCTTCAAAAATTCATATCTTCATTTTCCAATGTCCAATGCTCAATCTGATTTTTGTTCCTAAAACTAGACATACATATCTTTCCATCCATATATGGATTGTCCTAATATCTTCTCCCAATTTATATGAAATTTGGTATCAAATCAGACTTTGTGCAAAACTGTCAGTTTTTCTGTTCGTGCCTTTGAATTTCTCAGGTCGCGCTCGCTACCGGAGAGACACTATTCATCTTAGGCTACTAGATGATTTAATAAATTCTCATTTTTTTTGCACCTGAGAATAAACTTATCACTCCCGCGACTTCACCTAGTCACACCCGTGACTTCTTTGTGTCGCGCCCACTACTGGAGAGACACTGTTCATCTTGAAGCTACTGAATGATTTTAGAATTTCTCAAATTAATTTTATGCCCGCAACTGGAAAGTATCACGCCCGTGACCAGAAGTTTTTCAAGGCTGTGACTGACTTTATCGCACCTGTGACAAAACTTGTTCATAGTGTCGCATCTGCAACTGCTAGTGGTCGCGCCCACGACACACCAAAATTCAGCAATCTAACTTGTGCACTTCTTCAATTTTGCTCCCCCTTAGCATGTGCACTCTATAAACTTCCTTCAAATGTGTTAATCCTATAGTTTGAACAATGGTCATGATTTCTCATGCCTCAATCAACTCAAACAAATTATTAGCACAAATAACACATTTATATTGTTTTGTTATCATCAAAATCAACATCAAACCCAAGAGGGCTAACAGCTCAATTACCAATCTTTAAAGTTGCCTCTTCACCAACCAAGACTTCACTGCTTACCAAATCCTGCAAAGATACACATATGTGAGCTAACACCTAAATCAAGGATCCATGCAATAAATGAATTAGAAAACACATCAGAATAGCAAGAAAGAGACATACCCTCTCCTTTCTCCTTTACTTTGCCCTTCCACTTAAGGCAATCATTCTTTCAGTGTCCCTTCTCTTAGCAATGGAAACACTTGCCCTTTGTCGCACCGCCCGCCTTTCTCTCTCACTGGTTTTTCTCAATCCCTCTAGTGGGCTTAAGGGGTTCAGTTTTCTTCTTCTTGCTTCTTCTCTTTCTGGGCTTGTCAGAGGATCCAGCAGCAAGAGTCATCTCATTCCTTTTAGCCTCACCCTTCATGGCTTTTTTCATCATGACCAAAAGGTTCAGAATATCTGTCAAAGTGGACTCAATATTATTCTTGTGAGTTCACAATGAAGCCCGAATATGAGTCTAGCAATGACTGAAGCATAAAGTTAGTCTGGAGGTGGAAGTCCATAATAAAATCCAAGTTCTTGAGAGCCTCGATAAGACCAATCATACATTGGACGTGCTACCCCACTAATGATTCCTCTATCATCTTAGCCCAGAAGAGCTTTTTTGCTAGGTCATACCTAGCAGGACGACTCCTCTCACCAAACATCTCCCGAAGATGGGCAAGATTATCACAAGCACTCTTTATATTCTCATGCATCTTTTATATGTCATCCTTCATAGATGACAACATATAGCACAGAGCTAACAAATTTTCATCCTTCCATTTCTAGAGGGTCTCATGTTCCTTCGAAGTAGCTTCCTCTAGTAAGAGCCCTATAATAGGAGAATCAAGCACATGCTTAATTCAATCCTTATTCAGAATAATCTTGAGATTTCCCAACCAATCAGAGAAATTAGGTCCAGTGAGCTTATGACGGACAAAAATTGATGTTATTGGATTCATTGAGGTATTTTCCATTATAGATCAAGTGATATACTATAGAAAATAACAAGTTCATCAGTTATCTTATTAACATATTTTATAACCACCATAAATATTTGGTCTTTAATCATTTATGGTCCTCCCACTAATTTGGCGAATCCCACACTTCCAAATAGGAAACAAAAATCATGTTGGGTAGATTTCTACTGGGTGATTGAGCTCTTGCGAACATATCAAAACCACTCAAGTTCACAATGATGTTCTTGCTACTTTAATATTCCATAAGTGAGCAATACTATCTCATCACAACAAATGTGACGTTCAATCAATATATCACGACCCATTTCCGGATCACAACGTCCTAGGGCACAGGAGATGCCAATGGCGACTGGCACCCGTAGAACCCAGTATCACATGCACAATCTATAAACCACAATATATTATCTATTTTAGTTAGTTACCATCAATTCTGTTATTCTGTCATTCATTCTGTAATATACTACAAATGGTTGTAACAATCCATATATCATATTACATAATCATTATATAACTCATATATCATCAAGTATCATATATACATATTCATTTCCTAGCTAACCCATACATACCCCATGGAGCAGCTAGATTATGAACATCAAAATACAGAGATACAAAAAATATACATCAGATGACTGTAGCAAAAATCCGAGAATGACAGATGATGGGATTCTGCAGCCTACTCTTCTCCTGAAATGGGTAAATAAATAAAGGGTGAGTATATAAGATACTCAGTGAATCTATATGCATCATAAATCAAATGGGATGGAACAATGATATATATATATGATAAAGGAACAATGGGACAGTATCAGTCATGTTGGTTTACATAATCAGAATCAAAAATCAATAGGAATATCAATGGTCATATCAAGTCATGGAATCATATGGTAAGACAGATATAGGGCCCTGAAACACGTAGACTATGTGTAATCATACAATCGATCATATATCATATAGGCATAAGACTGATCAGGTCCTATGGCCAGGACCAACAACCCTTCCTAGCTAGTGCATCAATATCAATGTACACATTGCCGATAGTATGTACCCACTACTCTGTCAGAGCGGCAACTCTGTCAAACCACATTTAGGTCAATACAAGCGAACATCATATCAATAGACACTATTATGCAACAATGGTATCATCAATGGCATTAAGCTCAATATCTTTCAAATCAAATAGCAATTGAACAAATGGCATTGCAATATACGATGTACAATCAAGGATAAGGGTTATGGTAAACAACAAAGGTAAGGAACAAAAGTTAGTTCG
>CANXYC011781053.1:0-38340 GCA_948193065.1 Aleurites moluccanus
ATTTATTTAATTATTTCTTATATAAAATTATATTAATTAATAACATATATATATATATATATATATATATATATATAAGGAATAATTTGTTCAATAAATAATTCTTATGAGGTTATTGGAGTTTATTGAAAGCACTTATTAGATTAAATTTGTTTAAGAACTCGTACTTTAATATATACTGAATTTTTAATATTTTATTAAAAAATATTATTAAATATTTTTTATGTATTAAAATATTTATATTTTAATTATGTTTGGTTGATATTTTGTATTTGAATTTATTAATATTTTCTAAATAAATTTTTTCATATTTTTAGCTATTATTTATAAATTTTATAAATATAAACAAATTTAGTAATACAAAATTTAAGCGGGGAACGGGGATCTCCATCCGCGTGGATGGGGATGGGGACTAAATTATTATCTTATGTGAAACAGGGACGGGAATGGGGATTCCCGCTAAGGCAGAGGTGGGGATGGGGATGGTTCCCCCGTCCCTACCCCGCCCCATTGTCATCCCTATACTCAATATATCAGTACAACTTTTCAAATGTAAAAATAAAAAATAAAAAGAAAAAAAAAGAAAGTTATGCTGCAACCACATAACATTACATTGTAATTGTCCAAATTACTAATTTGCAGGCTGCACAGATGCTTCTCTTTCGTATGTTTCTTTTATTAGATGCAAGTCTCTCACAATATTTCTTATTTCCATTCGATCTCTAGGTGTCTCCACCGAACATGAAAGTCCAACTTTAAGCACAGAGATCAAACACTTCTGCATCCTTCCCGCTGCATTGTCTTCAGACAGTAATTGGGGATCCACTATATTCATTACTCGTTCAGGCAGTGCCATCATGGTAAAGTTGTGAAAATTCAGATCCCCCTGAAACATCCCATCTGTTGGTTTTCTTGCGGTAAATATCTCCATTATAAGTATCCCAAAGCTGTATACATCTCCCTGGATCGATGCTCCCTCACCCATACCATATTCTGCATAATAATTAACCATTTAGAGAATAATGTTTTTGAGCTTACCAAACTGAAAAAAAAAATGCATATTTCATTTAATTACCTGGAGCAATATATCCAATAGATCCTTTTATGATTGAGTTAGATTGATCATCTTGTGCAGCACTAGAAACAGTGGAAAGAACTCTTGCAAGGCCAAAATCACCCACATGAGCAACCATGTCATCATCGACAAGAACATTGCTTGGTTTGATATCACTATGAACAATTGGTGGTTGGCAATCACAGTGAAGATACTCAAGAGCACAAGCAACATCAATCACAATGTCTAACCTTTGTATGAGATTGAGAGTTGAGGAACCATAGTCATTGTTTGTAAGTACTTCCGGATATAGCCACTTATCTAAACTCCCTCTGGGGATGAACTCATATATTACAGCTTGAAAATCATTGCCTTGATGATCTGTGCTTGAGCATACGCTAATTATCTTGAGAAGATTTCGATGACGGATGTTCCTCAGGGCTTTGCATTCAGAGATGAAACTCTTTGAGGCTCCTCTCTGCTGAAGATTGAAAACTTTCACTGCAATGAAAGATTGACTTTGATGAAGAAAGCCTTTATACACTGACCCATAGCTTCCAAAACCAATTAAATTGGCATTAGAGAAACCATCAGTTGCTCGAAGAAGTTCTTGGTAAGAAATTTTCATGAATTGATCGCCAAGTGATATAGAAGCAGGCCTCTCCCTTGACTTGTTTTGCTTGTGGCTCTGGAATGTAAAGAAACCTGCTAACAAAGCTAAGCAAACAGCCACAACAATTAGGGGAGCAATCACTTTGATAGCTAGAGAAATTTCACTTTTATTGGAGCGGGGGACAATGCAGGCAGGCAACTTCAATTCGGGAATTCCCCCACAAAGCTTTATATTTCCTGAAAGAGAAATGACACTGGATTTGTTGAAAATTCCAGTTTTTGGAACTTCACCCTCAAGGTAATTGAAAGAGAGATTTAAAATTTTCAAAAATGGAAGCCTCCCAAGATTCGCCGGTATCATCCCAGTTAAGTTATTACCAGAGAGATCTAACCGATCTAATCCTCTCAACAAACTTAATGTCTCGGGTATTGTTCCTTCAATAAAATTGCCATTCATGTCGACAATAATCAAACTTAAACAAGAGCCAAGTGTGCTTGGAATTACACCAGACAGTTTGTTATGAGAGACATCAATAATTTCTAGTCTGTTCAAATTGCCAACATCTGGTGTCAGGCTACCATTTAAAGAATTTTCAGATACATCAATCCATGTAACTGAAGGAAGGCCAAACAATGACACAGGTATAGTACCACTTAGGTTGTTTCCAGAGATAGATAGCCTCCGTAAACGTGAACAGTTTCCAAGGTTGGGAGGTATTTTTCCTGTAAGCTTATTGTTCGATAAAGTAAGATCATACAAAACAGTGAGGTTACCAATGGTTGATGGAATATGTCCAGTCAATTTGTTCCCATGGATGTAAAATTCAAGCAAATTTTGTAAATTGCCAATTGTAGGAGGAATGTTACCATGCAACAACATATGCTGCAATTCCAACCTATTTAAGTTCAGATGGTTCCCTATTCCTGGAGGAATAGTTCCATAAATCTGATTTCTTCGTAGCTGAAGTTCTCTAATCTGAGTGGAGAGATTAGCTATCGAATTTGGCATTGGGCCTTTGAGAAGATTGTTTCCTAAAATCAATTTTTCTAATTTCGTGCAGTTGATCAAAGAAGAGATGAAACTTAAATCATTCCCATTTGTATCCCCAAGCATGTTATTCATAAAATTTATCTCCCATACATCAGTCAATAATCTTCCTAGTTCCTGAGGCACTAGTCCACTAAAACTGTTGGTAGGTAAGGATATTATTTGAAGCTGTGATGCATTTGATAATGAAATAGGAATGGAACCTGTGAATCTATTATCTCCCAAAAAAAGGCGTCCGAGGTTTGGTAAAGTGAAGCCAATATCTGTTGGTAGATTTCCCTCTAGTCTATTTTGTGTTACTGATAAAGAGATGAGGCTTGAAAGGTTATAAATGCTAGAAGGAATAATACCTGTTAAATTGTTACCGTCTAGAACTAGATACCTTATCGTTGTCAATCTACCTAGATCATCAGGAATACTTCCTTCCAACATTGCAAATGTTATAGAGAGTTGAGTAATAGCTGAGAAATTCCCCATGGAAGGAGGAATCTTTCCTTTGAAATTGTTTTTTCCAAGACCTAAACCTGTGAGATTTGGTAAAGAGCTAAGCTCAGATGGGAGTTTACCTGTAAGATTGTTGTCAATAAAATTGATCTGCCTCAGCTTTGTGCAACTTGTCAGATTTGATGGAACTTGTCCCTGGAAAGAATTGTTATTTAGGTAGAGGCGGCGTAAACGAAACAGCTTTCCAATTTCTGGTGGGATTTCGCCATGGAAGCTGTTGTTCCTTAGATAGATAATTCTGAGAAAGCTTAGATTCCCAATGTGAGCAGAGAGAGAACCTACCAAGTCTTGTGAGTGTAGGTCTAGTACAGTAACTCTCTGACTATGCTTTCTACTGCAAGATATTCCTTGCCAGTGACAATAATGAAGAGAAGTGTTCCATGAATTGAATACTCCATTGGGATCAATAGTTATTGCATTCTTGAAGGCAAGCAAAGCCGATCTGTCTGTCTCATTATTGAATTTTGAGGCATATCCATGCAGGGAACCATTAGAATAAATATTGTAGAACAAGATTATAATAACTGTATGAAGCATGAAAAACAAAAATGCTCTCATTTTTTTGGTACACAGCTTTCACTCGTCTCGAGTTTTGGAAATAAGCTCTCGCTGGGTGTGGTTTTATATATGTTAAAGTTTTGACAAGCATATATATATATAATTTCGAGGGCAAAATTAGAGTATTTCAAAATAATAAGAGAACTAATATGAAAATAATTAAAGGAAACGAAGAAGGGTGGGAAATTTTTAGGCAACTTAGTCTATCAAATCAGATTATGTATTAATCAATAGTAATCTGACATACCGGTATATATTAATTATAATATACACTTATGATTTAGATAGTTAATTACTGTACTGACATATATGAATCTGATTATCATTAATTAATTTATAATTTGACATAGTAAATTAAATTTACATAATATTTTTTCGACTATTAGAAAAGTAAAACTAATATATGAACCAATTTGTTAAAATATCAAGTCTTTTTTTATTAATATAATGACACCGGGCTCTTATTGCAGTCCGACTATTAAATCCGATGCTTTATTTTTAGTACTAATAATTAAAAATTATTTTCTTTGAGTTATTGCATGAAAAACTAAATCACAAATTTCTGATAAAAAACGAGTAATTCTAATAAGATTTGTAATATAAATACATTTAACTTTACAGAAATATAAGGTGTCATTCTTAGATTTCATCTTTTAGTAGTATGGTCATATATGATATATTTGATTATCATTGGTTGATTTACCTAATATTTTTTCGACTTTTAAGAAAGTGAAAATAAATTTCTCTTTATTTTTGTATTTTTTTCAGTTGTCCAATCCAATAAAACTTAGTAATATTATACGTACGAAATTATCATTTTGATAATAAACCATTTTAGCTACTATAATGCATAAAATGAAATTACCATTGGGCTATATGGAGTGATTGACTTGTAAAGTTGGAAATTAAAAATTCAAATATTGAGAATTTTCTTTTTCTTTAAAATTTTTTTGAAAAGAAACTGGTTTAAATTGTCAAAGTCATCCCGCATTGTTTCTTCTTTTCTAGCTGGCCATGAAATCAAAGTAAAAATGAACATTTAATTTTAATTCTTACGAAAATATGGGACTGGCTAAACCTTCCATCAATGTAGAAACTCTTAAACCATAATAGAAGGAATGGTCAAATAAGATGACAAAAGAACACATGCATTCATATATTGGAATACCTAATTTCCAATACGTAAAGTAATTGAACTACTTTTCTTCTTTTCTTGGCACCAACCTAATTACACAGACTCAGTCAACCCCTATACGTATGAATGAAGGAACTAAATCAATCATAAATGCTTATAAGTTGGCATTTTCATTTACGAAGAAAATTTATGCATCAAAATTAAATTCCAAAGGAGAGGTGATTGAATTCCATGTATTCAGTATGGTAGCTCTTTCACATTTATTTGAGATTTATTTCCAGTAAATTGAAGTGAATCATATGTGAATGCAACATGTGAGTATGTGATACCATTTTCAAAATTGAAAAATCCAAGAGGTTATGTTTAGTTGGCTTTGAAATTTGTCTTGAAATGTAATTTTAAAAATAAGATTTATTTTTTGTTTTGTTTCACAAAGAATCCAATTTTCTTTTATCTTTTTATATTTGAATAATTTTAATTTTTATACATATTATAATTTTTAATCTAGTTAATAAATTTTATTTGATTATTTAAAGGATAAAACTTGAAATATGACTTTTTATCCTAAAACTTTATTTCCATTTCAATTTCAATTTCAAGGTGAATCAAACAAACTTTATAATTGATGAGAAATAAAAATAATGGATTGAAATCATCTTATGTTAAGATGAATATGATAGGTTATCTAAGCATAATATCCACCGTTGAAAGTAAAATAAATGATTGATATTTAAATTTTTTTAGAGTTAATGGTTATTAGTTTAAAAATAAATCTCAAATGTTTATTTTGCATTTAACTAATCAAAATATGATTTTTCCTCCTAATAATTTGAATTTCAAAAATTAATTAAATTCTAATTTGATTAGATGTAAATTTCTAATCAAAGTTAAAATTTAAACTAAATTTAATTCATCATTACAAAAGATTACAAAGGAAACCATAAAGATTACAAAAGATTAGCCGAGGCAAAATGATTTTATGCTATCATATCAATAAAAAAGGTCTTGCATCAATCTTGACTTGCACTTGCTACATCAACCTTCATCAGTCTTCCTTGATGCAAGAGTTGTTAGCAACTCCAAGTCTTTCTCTCAGCATTTCAAATCTGATCTTTTGCAATCCTTTGATGAAGATGTCTGCAAGCTGATCTTCTCCAGGGCAATGCATCAAACTACCTCCCTTTCTTTTTCCAGCTTCTCAAATAGCATAATACTGTAGATTTGTTGTCACAAAATATATTAGTAGTATAGATTTGTTTGAAGCTTAAATCATTCAAAACCTTCTTGAGCCATACGCTTTGTTAACAGCAGCAGAGACAACTATGTACTTAGCTTCTGTTTTTGACTAAGCAACTGATCATTGCATTTTTTAACTCCAGCATATGATACATGAACCAAGAGTGAAACAAAAGCCAGATGTGCTTTTTGAATCATCCAGTAATCTAGCCAATCACTGTCAATGTAACCCATGAGTTTCAAGCCTTTGCTTCTTTTATAAAATACAACAAATCAATTTGTGCCTTGAACATATCTCAGAACTCCCTTGGTTGCTTTAAACTGAAATTTAGTTAGCATATGCATGAGAGAGAACACTAGTTGCAAACATAATATCTGGCCTTATGATTGAAAAATACAGTAAGGAATCAATTGAACTTCTAAAAACAATAGGATCAGCTGAACTTGAACCATCATTCTTTTGCAATTTTTCACCTTGCATAGCAGGTGTGTTTATAGTTTGCAATTTGAGAGGCATAATTTCTACAAAATCTCAGCTGTAAATTTATTTTCGGAGATAAAAATCTCTTTGGAAGTTTGAATGACTTCAGTTTCCAAGAAATAAGACATCAATCCTAGATCATCCATCTCAAACACTCCCTTCATCTGTCCTGTGGAAGAAAAAAGCCCAAGTAAAAGTCCATCCTACATGAAGGTTGAAAGAGGTTGCTCTTGGAAAATGAAGAGGACCATGGATGAGAAAGCCTAATCCTCTAAACCCAAGAAAGAGTCAAGGTCAATTAAAGCTTGGGCAAAGAAGGCTGGTGGACTACAAGCTAAGTCTGACCCAGTTAATATGGTCAAATAACAACTAGACTATAAGATAAGTCCAGTTGCATTTGAGGAAGAGCTTTGGAATCTAAAGAATCCCACATCGGGAAGAAAAGAAAAATAGAAAGGGGATATATATGAGTTGGTTTCTAAACTGTTATGATCATACTATTTTGTCAAGGAAGCCAACAAACAAGAAGCCCAAAATATGATAAAGCCCATGGAGTGCACAAGGAAGGCCAGCCCAAGCAAATGAGAAAAATCCATGGGTCATAAAAAATTCCAATAATTTCCCCTTCCCAAGGCTAAAAAGAAAGAAATATATATATGATTTACATGCACATACGTATTTGTTTATCACGGTTTTGATCTATCATTATCCAAGTTTAAATACGTTGATGGGTCGGATTATGAGTTGAAAAATGTTACTTTTCTTCGTAAAATAATTTTTTGTGACCTGACCCACGAATAAGTATATCCTTATTAAGATATGCCTAGTAATTTTTTTTATGATTTTAAATTCTTCTGTTGGTCTAATTTTTCATGTTTGTGTCTGTACGGCTTATAGTTTCTTGTAATCTAATTAAGCACCGAGTCTACAAAAAAAATGTCTAGTTCTCGCCCACCAAGAAATGCAATTTAAATGTGAATTTTAGCATGTTAATCCTTTGTTATGATGCAAATATATATATATATATATAAGCTTGCTTAGGAAGCAAAATTAGAAGTAATTTTCCATAGTTTAATCAAGGAAATTAACAATAAATCTTGCGCAATCAGGATTCAGGAATCTTCTTCTGTTTTGGTTTAAATTTTGTCTCTTTCATTCAGGCGGTAATCACTGAAAATAAACAGTAGTGTATAAACAGAATACTCTGTTTCATCCTAGATCAAGATCAAAATCAAGCTACGATTCTACAGCCTGAAGTCTCAATTTCTTTGATCAGTCAGTCATGGAATAAACCCAAATTTGCTCTTTAGCTACTTCTATCATTGCCACGAAGAAATCTACAGAAGAATATTCAAGCCACTGCCAATAAGGACATGAAAGTTCAAGAATGGACTCCCGTTGATGATGAAATTGAGATTTATTTGTCTGATTTTCTTGATAAATACCCAACTCCTAGAAAAGTGGTTGATGCCTATATTCACAACATTCTTTATCTTGATGCTTCTGCTACAACTACAAAGAAGAGGTTGCATGTCTTTGCTCAGGCCGAGCATAGTAGTTCATGTATATCCTCCTCTACTTGCTCAAATTAGAACTATGAATGTATAATCTTTTTCTTCTTTCAATTTCAAGATTCATTAGATTGTAATAATAGAGGCTGCATAAGTGACAAAAGGCCATGTATTAATTTCTTTTTTAATTGTTATTTTGTTTATTATTTCTTATTTTATCCGTACTTATTTTGCATATGTGCTTAATATATCAGTTCAATTTTTCAAATGTAAAAAACAATCAAAGTCATGCTGCAACTACATAACATTACATTGTAATTTTCGAAATTACTGATTTGCGTTCAGCACAGATGCTTCTCTTTCGTAGGCTTCCTTTATTAGATGCAAGTCTCTCACAACATTTCTTATTTCCATTCGATCTCTAGGTGTCTCCACCGAACATGAAACTCCAACTTTCAGCACAGAGATCAAACACTTTGCATCCTTCCCGCTGCATTGTCTTCAGACAGTAATTGGGGATCCACTATATCCATTACTCGTTCAGGCAGTGCCATCATGGTAAAGTTGT
This sequence comes from Aleurites moluccanus, assembly GCA_948193065.1. Taxonomy (NCBI): domain Eukaryota; kingdom Viridiplantae; phylum Streptophyta; class Magnoliopsida; order Malpighiales; family Euphorbiaceae; genus Aleurites; species Aleurites moluccanus. The sequence goes on from CANXYC011781053.1 coordinate 8,708, forward strand.
GAAGATTTAGATCCCATTGAAACATCTCATCAGTTGGTTTTCTTGCAGTAAATATCTCCATTACAAGTATCCCAAAGCTGTATACATCTCCCTGGATCGACGCTCCCTCACCCATGCCATATTCTGCATAAAAATTAACCATATAGAGTATTATGTTTGTTGGCCTACCAAATTGAAATAAATATGCATATTTCATTTTGTTACCTGGAGCAATATATCCAATAGATCCTTTTATGATCGAGTTTGATTGATCATCTTGTGCAGTACTAGAAACTGTGGAAAGTACTCTTGCAAGGCCAAAATCACCCACATGAGCAACCATGTCATCATCGACAAGAACATTGCGTGTTTTGATGTCACTATGGACAACTGGTGGTTGGCAATCACAATGAAGATACTCAAGCGCACAAGCAACATCAATCACAATGTCTAACCTTTGTATGAGATTGAGAGTTGAGGACCCATGGTCATTGTTTGTAACTTCCGGATATAGCCACTAAACTAAACTCCCTTTGGGGATGAATTCATATATTACAGCTTGAAAATCATTGCCTTGATGATCTGTGCTTGAGCATACGCTAATTATCTTGAGAAGATTTCGATGACAGATGTTCCTCAGGGCTTTGCATTCAGAGATGAAACTCTTTGAGGCTCCTCTCTGCTGAAGATTGAAAACTTTCACTGCAATGAAAGATTGACTTGGATGAAGAAAGCCTTTATACAATGACCCATAGCTTCCAAAACCTATTAAATTGGCATTAGAGAAACCATCAGTTGCTCGAAGAAGCTCCTGATATGAAATTTTGATGATTTGATTCTGTAGTGATGCAGAAGTAGGCTTCCTCTTTGACTTGTTTCTCTTATGGCAGAGGATAAAGAAACCCACTACCAGACCAAAGCAAACGGCCATAACGATAAACAGAACAATCAGTTTGAGAACTAGAGACATTCCTCTTTTATTGGAGTGTGGGATGGCACAAACATGCAACTTCAGTTCAGGAATTCCACCACAAAGCTTTCTATTTCCAGAAAGAGAAAGGACACTAGCATTTCTGAAAATGCCCGTTTTTGGAACATCACCGTCCAAATCATTGAAAGAGAGATTTAAAATCTGTAAAAATGGAAGCCAACTAAGATTCTCTGGTATCTTCCCTGACAAGTTATTATGTGATAAATCTAGCTCATTTAATCCCCTCAAAGCACTTAATTTCTCAGGTATTGTGCTGTGAAAAAAGTTGCCATTCATGCGTATAGTCACCAAGCTCAAACCAAAGCCAAGTGTGCTTGGAATGCTACCAAACAATTTGTTCTTAGAAACATCCAAAGTTTCAAGTTGTTTCAAGTTGCCAACATTTGGTGGCAACATACCAGTTAAGGAGTTGTGTGATAGATGGATGGAGACAATGGAGGGAAGTACAAACACTGATGCAGGCACAGCCCCATCAAGACTATTTTCAGAAAGGTCTAACCTCAGTAAGTTTTGACAGTTTCCTAGACTGGGAGGTATATTTCCTGATAAGTTGTTTTGACTTAACCGGAGAGCATACAAAGAAGTGAAGTTACCAATGGTGGGTGGAATTTGTCCTATCAATTGGTTTCCTTGGATATCTAATTCTAACAGCTTTTGAAGATTGCCAATCCCATCAGGAATATTACCATGCAATGCCAAGGATTTCATATCTAAGAGATTCAAGTTGCAAGGTTGCCTATTCCTGGAGGAATGGTTCCATAGATTTGGTTTATTCCTAGTGACAGATAGCTGATTTGGGTGGAGAGATTGGCTATTGCTTCAGGCAATGGGCCATTGAGAAAATTTTCACCCACAAACAACCTCTCTAATTTGGTGCAGTTTGTTAAGAAAGACATAAAACTCAAATCGTTGCTACCATTAGTTCCAAACATGTTCCCATCAAGCCCTATCCATGACAAATTTGCTAACCTTCCTATTTCCTCCGGTTTCAGAAAAAGAAATTAATTGAAGCTGTGAAGCATTTTGTAATGAAGTAGGGATGAGACCTGTGAATTGATTTTTTCCAAGTGCTAATTGTTGGAGGTTGGGCAAACCAAAGCCAATATCTGCTGGTAGATTTCCCATCAGTTGATTATTTGCCACGGATAAATACATGAGTCTTGAGCGGTTATAGATGCTTGAAGGAATGGTACCAGTAAAGTTGTTCGTTGGCATTAGTAGATATTCCAATCTAGTCAATCTGCCAATATCCTCAGGAATGTTTCCTTCCAAGTTAGACTGTGCCAAAGAAAGAAGGAAGAGAGATGAAAAATTCCCTATGGAAGGTGGGATCTTACCTTTGAAATTGTTCTGGCCAAGGCCTAGAGCACCAAGATTTGGTATTGAGCTAAGCTCAACTGGGAAGTTCCCTGTGAGATTGTTATCAATAAAATTGATCTGCCTAAGATTTATACAGTTGCTTATATTTTTTGGAACCTCTCCATTGAAGGAATTGTTGCTTAGATAAACTACTCGTAATCGAAGCAGTTTTCCAATCTCTTGTGGGATTTCTCCATAGAAACTGTTGTGGTTCAGGAGGATAATCCTGAGGAAGTTGAGATTCCCTATATGGGCAGGGACACGACCCACCAATCCTTGCGAGGATAGATCAAGGGCAGTTACTCTTTGAGGATGCTTGCTACTGCATGATATTCCTTGCCATTGACAATAATGAAGAGAAGTATTCCATGAGTTTAAGACTCCATTTGGATCCAAAGTTATTGCATTTTTTAAGGCCAGCAATGACAATCTGTCTGTCTCATTGTTGAATTTTGAAGCATATCCCAATAGACAATTGGAATTAATGTAGGTGATCAGGACAGTGGTATAAAACAGAAAGACACAAGGAGCTGTCGTTCTTGTACTTATGTACATGACAATGCAGAAACTTTTCTTTTTATTCTGATTCTTATAGCTCTCCCTTTACAGTCATCTCTTGGTGTAGAGTACATTTGTCCCTTGAGAGATATTAGTGCCTAGTCTTCAGGAACTTCTCGTGCTATTCTTGTATTCAAATCAACAAGTTACCATTGACTATATACATATAATTGAAGTTTCATCAGCTATTATTCTTCTTTAATAAATTACAGATATTTGCCCCAATGTTGACTTCACTAATTATATGTAAGTTGCTACACAGCTCCACAATTTTTTTAATTAAATAAATTTTAGCATCAGCCGCCTATTTCTAATGACTATCCCTTTCATTGCTTGACTTCATCTATTTTGCCTGCCATAGAGAATCTATTGCCGGCCTTCAAGTTCCATATTTATTTTTTTATTTTTTTTGGGGAAATTTGGCTCCAATTGAAGTTTGAACTTGAGACTTCACTACCCTGGAAATGAAATCAAAGACTTGCAATAAAATAGCCTATACAGGCCTTGTATGTCGTTTTTTACTGAGCCATACAGGCCTATATACTTAAACTAAGATTAGAGAGAGAGAGAGTATTTCTTAGAACGCATTTGAATATTATACTGTCTAGCAAAATAGGAAAAATCCATAGAAACAATTAAACAATTAGATTATGAGATACATCTATCTGAAGGGCTTGGATTCAGATGAGAGAAACTCTACAATCAAGATCATAATGATCGTCCTTTAGCGCAAATGATAACACAAAACCAATTGCATGGAATCTCAAGGGAAAAATTGACATTTATCTTTATCAGAATTCGACAGATACTTTATTGCAATTGAGTTCCCCATCTCCCAATGTTCAAAAGAAAATAATAAAAAAAAAAAGGCAGAAACTTGAACAAATACAACACTCAATATATTCTACATTAAGAATTGGTAATGGTCTCCCCCTGCGAGTCGCAGCCTAGTGGATGCTTCTCTTTCATAGGCTTCCTTTATCAAATGCAATTGGCTTACAACTTTTCTTATTTTCATCCTATCTCTTGGAGTCTTCCATATTGACTTTTTGTGACCATGGGCTTCTGCAATTGCTTGGGCAGACGAGAGCATTTTTGCAGTGTTCATGGCGGATCCAGGATTTTAGATGAGGAGGGTAAAAATTTATAGAATTATTTTTTTTTATATATAGGATTATATATAAATTTAAAAATTTAACTATAGAAATTTTTAAAGTAGAAAGGTAAAAATAAAAATTTTAAAAAAAATCTGAAAAAAATAAAAATTTTGAAGGACAAATATAAAAAAAATTAAAAATTATAGGTATAAAATTAAAAAATATATATATGAACTTAAAGGATCACTTACAAATAATTTTAGAATTAAAAAGATAAAATTTAAAAAATAAAAAAGATAAAAGTAAAAAAATTTAAAAAATAAAAAATATGTTTGAATAAATTCTCTCTCTCTGTGGCTCCGCCATTGGCAATGTTGATCTTTTGCTAGGCATATGGGCCGATCTCCATGTGGAGCAATTCACTCCTTCCTCCCTTTGGGCTCACCTTTCACAAAATGACCTCAGCCATTATAGATGGGTGAGATGTTTAAGTATATTTTGCCTTTTTTTTTTGTGATTATCCGATGTGGGATTTTTTTTCCACTTTTCTTCCTTTACTTTCTAGGTGTTTAATTATATTTTGCCTTTTTTTTTTTTTTTTTTACTGCCCAATGTGGAATTTTGTTCCCACTTTTCGTCCTTCATTTTCCAACACTATCCTCAAGTGCCCAATGACCATGTTGAATTTTGTGACCATGGGTTTCTGCAATTGCTTGGGCATACTTGAGCCTTTTTGCAATGTTGGACTTCTTTGGGTATTTGGCAAGCCTCCATATGGTGCACCTCACTTTGGGCTCACCTTTCACTAAAATGACCAAGTTGGGTGAGGTGTTTAATTAAATTTTGCCTTTTTTTCTTGTGGTTTGTAGAAGTGACTAGAAATTCTAAGACAGCAAGTACTGTCCCACTGAAGCTCTTTTTTCTGTATTTTTTGTTGTATTTTTTAGTAGCTCAATGTTTTAATATATTTTGACTATAATTCTTTTTGTGGATCAGCTTAATCTAAGCATGAAACAAGGAAACAAACTTCCTTGATTTAAGGGGATTTGGTTTTGACTAAAACACTTTGTATTTGTATATAACTATGATCAATGAAGTACACAATTTGAATTTCTCTCAATTTTCGTTTTCTTTTGTTTCTTTGTCTGCCATTTTTTCTTTGTTTTATGCTTGCTTTGGCCAACAACTAGTATCATAGCACTTGATCTTTGAGAGGGACTATGAATTTTGAGTTAAGAGAAAACAAGGTAACCTTAAAGCCTTTAAACACTTAAAAGTTTTCTGAGATGGCAATCAACAGCAATGTCACAGCAACTTCTCCTCCAGTTTTCTCAGGAGAAAACTATCATATTTGTGTTGCGAGGATGAAAGCTTATTTGCAAGGCTTGCTTTTGTGGGATACTGTTGAGGTTGATAGACCAGTACCTCCTCTACCTGAGAATCCAACTTTGAATCAACTTTGGCTTCATGAGGAATAAACCTCTCGAAAGTTTAGGGCCATAAGTTGTTTACACTCAGCTATTAGTGATACCATTTTCACGAGAATAATGGCTTGTCAAACAGCAAAGGAAGTTTGGGAAAGGTTGAGAGGTGATTTTCAGGGAAATGAGAGAACCAAACAAATGCAACTCTTCAATCTTTAAAGATAGTTTGAGCTTCTGAAAAATGAAAGAAATAGAGAGAGTTAAGGAGTACATAGACAAAACTATGAAAGTGGTAAACCAAATCAGGTTGCTTGGTGAGGATTTTCCTAAAAAGAGGATGGTTGAGAAGGTAACGGTAACCTCACCTGAAAAGTTTGAAGCCAAGATTTCTTCTCTAGAAGATTCTTGGGATATGTCTCAACTTAGTTTGACTGAGCTTGCAAATTCTTTGAATGCTGCTGAGCAAAGAAAAGCATTCAGGAAGGAAGAGACTTTAGAAGCTGCTCTTTATGCAGAACAAAAAGGCAAGGCTCAGCCAGATGGAAATGGAAAGAAGAACTCAGGTTTAGGTTCTGGTTCTAAAATAAACAAGAACAAGAAAGAGCAGCAAGGAAATAGAGGAAGAGGAAGAAAAGGCAAGTTCTCACCTTGCTCTCATTGCAACAAAACCACTCACACATAAATTTATTATTGGTACAAGCTTGATGTTCAATGCAAAGCCTGCAAGCAATTTGGACATATTGAGAGGGTTTACAACAACAAACTTCAACAAAATGAAGACCAGCAAATACATGTAGCTGAGAATATAGAAGCTCAGAAGGAAAAGCTATTCATGGCAACAATAGTGGAATATAGCTTTGTTGCTTGCCAAAATCAAGAAGTTTGGTTGCTGGATAGTGGTTGTACTAACCACATGACTTCCAGTCCTGAATTATTTAAAAGCTTAGATAGAAACTTCACCACTCAAGTTAGAATTGGAGATGGGAAGGTACTTCAAGCAAAAGGAAAAGGTGTTATTGTTGTGAACACTCTCTCAGGTACAAGTTTTTGGTGCCGCTGTTGGAGAGGCGAAATTATACCAACTATTTGTTTTTTATTAATTTAGATGTTTATTTTGTTTTTAACATTTCTTGCTTATTTTTTTTACTTTGATTGCATATATGCGAAAATTTGGATCGAAAAATCTTGAATTTTTTAATCCAGAAATCAAAAGAAACAAAACTTGGATAACAACAGCAACAACAGAACAAAACGGATGATCCAAGAGGCCAATTTTATGCACAAGCTCAAGCAGCATTAACTACTGAAAAAAAATGGACATGGGGACAGGGTTTCAACAAGTTATTCATGATCTTTCGATTCATCATCCACATCAAATCCAAACTCTGAAGGACTATATATTGCCGAATTTGAATGGGATACAATCAAGTATAGCCAAACCAGCTATCAACAACAAAAACTTCAAGCTGGACCCTTCATTAATGAATGTGGTATCCAATAAGCAGTTTAAAAGAGGTTCTTTGGAGGATCCAAATGCCTACATTTCAAATTTTGTGGAGTTATACAATACGGTCAAGAACAATATGAATTAAATAAATTAAATAAAAAAATAATAAATTGATTATGAATTAATCAAAATGAAATAAAAAAATATATGTTATCAATTAAATATAAATTAAATAAATTGAATAAAAAATATGTAAATTGACTATAAATTAAATAAAGGAAATAAAAAAATATGTAAGTATAATTATTTAAATTTAAAATAATTTTTATATAAATCACTTCAAATGATATCTTATTTATTTCATAAATACAATGATTTATCATGTAAAAGGTGTTCAAAAATTAATTATGATATATGAAATGCGTAAAATATTCAGGGACGGATCCTAGATTTTTGGAAAAGGATGGCACCATCTTATATTTAGAGTTACACAAAAAAATTTAAGAAGGATTACTATGATAATAAAATAAATTTATTTAAAATAAAAATAATAATAATAAATACTAAAACAAACATATATGTCAATTTGAAATAATAAAAAATAATTATATTATCATTAAAAAAAATAAGGAATTGTAAAAGAAAATGAAATAAAATTAAGTAAAATTGAAAAGAAAATAAAGGAAAATGAAGAAAAAAAGAAAAAGTGAAAAAAAAGGAATTAAATAATATTTTATTAGAAATTAAAGAATTAATTTTTCAAAATAGATGAATTTTTTATTAAATTTAGTAAAATTCAGAGATTAAAAAATAATTTATTCTAAAAATATTAAAAATTAAAATGGTAAAAAAGAAAAATAGTAGAAAATGAGATTAAATAATAATTTATTAGGAATTAAAAAATTAATTTTTTAAAATAAAATGATTATTTTATTAATTTTATAAATTTTAGAGACTAAAATATAATTTTACATGAAAATTTTAAAAAATGAAGAATGAACTTAGTAAAAAGCATCTCAAATGCACTCAAAAAGTATTATAATAATGGATTTCTGATTTATTTTATTTAAAATTTAGTCAAAATATAATATTAAATACAATCAAGTAAAATTAGTGATGAGAATGCACTCAAAATATTAACAACATTTCATAAGTTTTTATTATAATTCGAGAGTTGAATCTCATAATTTCTAAATGTAATAAGAAAAATTAGAAATGAAATTCAATTAAATTTAAATTTCAAGATATATATAATATTGGTAAATTATTATTGATAAATTATTAATTAATAATATAAATAAAATTATATAATTATATATAAATTTTTAAAAAAATATTATCTTATTAATTTAATTTATTAATTTAAATTGAATCTAAAAAAAATTATTATATAATAAAAATTATTAATTTATCCAGCATAAAGAATTTTCTATGGAATAAAAAAGAAAAAAAGACAAGATAAATCTTGGATCGGCTAGACTTGCTGCGCTAACCCATCCTGAGTCACCCACTAATCACTCTGCAAACCCTTTTTTGTTTTTTTTTTTTTTTTTTTCTGCATCCATGTTGACTGGAGACTTGAAGCACACTAGACTATTGCAATGAAGTCACCAACTTGACTAATACAGAAGACTATTCATTACTGGTTTGGAAATTACTTCCTCCTACAAAATAAAATTCTGGATATATTTTGTATTAAACTCATTTTAGCCCATAAACTTTTATTTATTGAACTTCTAAACTTTAATTATTTTACATTAATTTCTCAATTTTTTATTAATATATATATATATACATATTATATATATACAAAATATGTTAATGATAATTTAAAAATTATAGTCTAGATCTGCTAAAAAAATAGACGAGATTTCTAAATAAGAAAAAAATTTCATTTATAATCTAAAATTTTAATTTTGGCCAATAAAAAGAGAATCAAATTTCTTCTGTCAATCAAACTAATTCCATAATTTTTATGATGAAAAAATTATGAAATTTTAAAATTACTTTTTAATTGTTATTTAGTTTGTCATGAAAATCTTGTGACTTCTAATATTTTTCTGAATTTGCCTTTGGTTTTTAGCAGCAGCAACACAGATCTATGATAACACTTTATTGATATATTCATTCAATCACTAGAAAATTATTAGAACATAAAATCCAACTCTAACAAGAGAAACCAGACATTCCCACATGTTAACGTTCATGTTACCCTGATCACTTTTATAAAAATCATCGAAAAATCACTTTATCTTGTTTCTTTAAAACATCCTAATCTCTACAATTACAAATAATTATCCTAATTTTACTGTTCTTTCACTTGATTAAATCATAACACTCCTTAGACCCACTGAAAAATCAAGAAATTAAATGAGGTTCTTGGAAGAAACCCACTTCCCATCAATCCAATCAAGATGAATTCTCAATCTAGAAACATGGTAAGCAATTCCATCCTTTGTAGTATCAAAATGTACATAATACATTGAAGACCCATTTTTCCCAGTGATCTTCCCAACCCACCACCCATCATTGTCAAAAGCATCAACTTCATCAAGCAAACAAAACCCACTTACTGATTGGATTCTTGGTGGCACTGGCTAGACCTCATCAGCGGCCACTTCTCTTTCAGCAAATTCAACTCATCTTCTTCCAACAAGTCCCTGTACTAAACTTGATAACAGTTGGTGCCTCAGTCAAGGATTGTTGCTCTGTAGTATGAACCAATAAATCCTTCTTCTTTGCTGCATACTTCAACTTGGTCTCCTTTGAGAAACTCCATAATTGACTGATTAATTGAGAAAATAAAAATATTGGTTTGCGTTTATCGACAAGGCTCTTGCAATGCAAGTCTGGCTTGTATAGAGGATTTTTGGATTCTTTTCCATAATGAATTAGGATACAAGAAAGGAATAATGCTATTCCTATTTTGATTCGGAAAAATAATGATTGTTTCAGAATTCTAAATTAACAAGCTGTTCTGATCATCTTCTGTAGGCAATTTCCATCATTTATGACTAGAGGAATTCAAATTGACCGTATGTAGTTGATAACAAGATAACAAGTTCCATAGCAAGATTTTCCTATCAGCAAAAATACGTGCTGAGAATCCTACTGAATAATAACTGTTTTGTTAAATAAATAAAAAAACAGCTACTGCAAAGGAAAATCCTACCATCGGGGGCGGAACTAAATAGAGTTCCACAGGGGCTAGCTAAATTTCATGTATATATATATATATTTAATTTCCATGTCAGTCCTTCCTTAATTTTCACATCAGCCCTTCCTATTGTTTTTTTTTTCTTTTCTTCCCTTGTTTTGCCAAAAGCCGTTACATGAAGTTGTTATTTTAGCTAAATTAAACAGCTTTGCAGGTGCAAATTCGCACCATATACTGCAATTTTTGTTTCACTTCTTCTAGATTACCTCTGCTTTTTTGTTTGACTATATTGCCAATAAAAGAATCTATTAAATAAGCTTTCTTTTAAAAATAATTGTTCTAATATTTTATACCTCTATATATATACTAGATTCCTTAACCTGCATTATACCGCGAATTTAGAATTAACATATAAAATTACATTAATTTAATAAAATATATAATTATATTAATTTAAATTTAATAAAATTTAAAGATGCTATTAGTTTATAAAGATGCCATTAATGTATAAAATTACATTAAATGGAATGTTTTTTTTTTACTCTGTCAAATGGAATGTCTTTTTCCTTGTGTATCTTCAAGTTCATAACATAGTTACTCACATATCCTAAACCAAGAAATTTACCTTCTTATAGTTAGTCATATTAAAAATTTTAACTTGGTATATACACTCAAAAACTCATTGGCAGTACTTTTATCGATAAAATGTTCTCCACTATCCACCCATTAGCCTTTGGAATATTCAGGCCATAAAACTCAAAATAAAAACTGGAATATTGAAAAATTAAGCAATACCTCACTTTGCAAATAATTTAGCAACATAACAAAGCAAAACTTAGGGAAACATGAAATCTTTTATTTCCTTATCCTTTCTTGTTTTCCAAAAAATACAAATTTTCAACTCAATTGGTCCAAAATATACATTATTCATATTTTTATATGAATCAATTTCAAAAAATCTAGTCTTTCTAAATTAAAATGAACAAAACATATTTTTATTCTTTTCATTATTGCTAAGGCCCTAAAACTCCCTACTTCCTTATTCAAAAAAAAAAAAAAAGGATTTACTCTCCATTTACAGCTAAGTACTAAATAGAGTAAGAGCCCTTGTTATATACAGGAAACAAAAGAAGAGCTAAAAAAAGGTAACAATAAGAAAACAAATCATTCTTCATGTACAGCATATTACTAAGAAATTCAATAGATTAAACAGCAGCATTAAGTCAATTTTCAAAATTAAAAAAAATCATATAACTTGTTTGAGGAAAAAATAATGAGTTAAATCTTTAAAAATCAACCCATCAATATATTTAATTCATATGGTAGAAAGTTCAGATTAAAAATTACTAATAATAAGTTTAATTTGGTGTTAAAACAATAATATCATCTGCCAGAAATGAAATAGATTTCTCAATTCTATTAAGAACCTGCAACTCAGAGTTGTTCATTAAATTCTTCAAATAAATAGGCAAATCACACACACACACACACACAAAAAAAAACTAAAAAAATATATAGCACAAAGCTTTATAATTCTTCAAGTGACAATCTGTATGTTTGAAGCCAATTTATTTATATATTTAATCATTATTCTGTCTCACCTTTTTTCGTAAAAAATATTAAACCATTTCCATATAAAATTTTGCATAAAGAAAATTCAATCATATTCTCCATTCACCAAAATGATTCTGCATTTAAGAAAAATTGAAAAAGAAGAATTACACTGTAGATTATGCAAGCTGATATTGCTAGTACTAATTCTTAAACAGATTGTTTTTATTCAACATATATTGACAAATCTAATGAAATTAACTGCAATCTTAGGTCAGGGAATAAATCATAAGTATAAAATGAAGCATCCTCCAGTCATACATGTCAAAGCAACATAGAGATTTTATATGTATGATCTATTTGACATAATTGTTGGAACTGCCGTTGAGAAAAAAAACATCTTGAAAATATCGAATAGAGACCATATAAAGAGTTTTTAAGGTAAAAATGACATATTTTAGTTATTAAAACTCCAAAATTGCTAAATAACAGTTTCAAACTATGTATTTTTAGTAATACCATCTAAAGGATCCTTTTCAAAAAATTATTTTTAACGTCAATGACAAACAAACTTTTTAGGAAAATATAAAGTACAACTCATTATTAACCTTGTCAAATGAGATAGATACTATGAAACAGACCATAGTCACCAATCTCGAATATTTCTTGTCCTTTAGATTAGAAAATGGATATATATTCAATTCAATTATATTATGTGGTTGACAAAGAATTCAATTATTTTTTAGCACCATAATTCCAAAATTTGCACTGAATGTATTGATTGTGTGTGTTGGCAACAAAATTGGAACTATCCTTCCTATTAGTTTATTATTCCAATCATCATCACTTCAATTAAATATCTAATATACAAAATGCATTCCCTCTTGAATGCTTTACTCCTTAAAAGTCACTGACCCATTGTTGGCTTTAATTTTGAAATTAACTTAATTTAAACTAAGAACTTGTTTGGTATAAATGTATTCCAAAAAAATTTATGGAACTAAATTGCGAATTTTCATTTTTCATGTTTGGTAAATGAAAATTCATTTACAAATGATTTTTGGTATATGAAAACAATATCTAAAAGTTAACCTAATAAATCAATGTAAGTTTTACCTTTAACTGGGTCTCAAATCAAAATTATTCTTATTTTCAATAATATATTAACCAGTCATCTCCAAGAGCAGAATTATACAAATTTTAAGCAAATATGATCTATTTAATTAAACCAATGCATGTTAATCTCTATCATAACTGAAATGCAGAGAGAGAACTAAAAAGTTCAAGGATTTACAATAAGTAACACTTGCCTGTGACATATCTCTCACAAATATCACAAATAAGCATAGGAGAAATCTCTTAAGAAGAATCATCCTGATAATGAATACCAAGAATTAAGCTGCTTTCAATGTGAGATAATTGATCTGCAACTCTATTAGTCTCTCTAAAACCTGAATGCCTAGCTCTTGCTCACAATTAAATGCAAGCTGCCAACTTTGCATTACAACATTATACCTACATAAGCAACATATGACATTCCAATCTGTCATAAATCAAAACAGTTAAAGGAAAAACTATTAAGTATTAACAGATGATTTTAAGACTCCTACTTAACATAGTTTTAAAGCGTAGGAATAACAAATCTTTGTTAGAACTCAGAATGTTTCTTCTTGGTCTTTACATGAAGAATCTATTGAATCTGAGAACGATTCACTTTTCTTGTTAGAATTAACTTGTTTGATTCAGTATCTGCTTTCACTCTCTCCACACCTGCTTTCTTCAAAACAGAGTAGCAGAGTTTCCTATACATACATAAACAAAGAGATTCCTCGGGCTTTAATACTCAAATCTCTAAAGCCATTTTGATCTGAGACAACCACAGGTTTGCCTATAAAATTGACATTCTAATTAAGATCAAGCCATTAGAAAACACGATCTCTCTCGAAATCTTAAAATCAGAAAAATCGAGAAATTAAAAATAAGAGGAAGAAGATCAGGAACTTTGTGATTAAATACTGGATGCAGAATCTCTGATCAAACAAAAAACTAAAATCCAAAAAATAAGAAAAAGGTTAATGATTCAAAACAAATAAAATGCCATGGTTTTAGTATGATACTATTTACCTCTTAGCCCCTGCTCCATCAGTCGATCGTCATTCTCAACTCTCTCTTGTGTCTTCTTTGGGACGTGATCTAGATAAAATCGTTCTTCCAATACTTGATCTTTCAATAGACAGAAAATAAATCATGAATAAAAAAAAAACAAATGCAATCAACAAAAAATAAAATAAAACATTCAAAATAAAAGATAATGATCATCAAAATGAGAATGGGTATAGGTAAGAAAGGAAGTTGCACTCGTCGATTCTACATGGATCGAATAAGCCATCTTGATCTGAAAAATCATGGATAGAGAAAAGCAAAACCATGTGCTCTCGTAGTTTTATTTTCTCTTTCTAACAGATGAATGATAATCAATTTACCTATCTAAGGAGACTGAAAAGCGTAAAATGTGGACAGGTGCACGCATATAGCCTAATACGATACCGTTTTATTTTAGATTATAGAAAAAATCAAGATATTTAAGTAATTTCGCAACTATTTAGTATGAAATTACAATTTCAACACAAGCAACGTCGTTTTGATAATGCATTGGGCAAAAAAAAAATGTTAAAATGGTAATTGACTAACCCAAAATTAATTTAAAAAATATTGTTCATCCGTATTTATTTATATATTTTATAATAGATATGAATATGAAACATATTTATATATATTAAATTATAATTTAATATATTAAAATTTAATACTGTACAGTTTTTAACCCGCTAGGATCAAAAGTGTTAGTTCCGCCCCAGCCTACCATCTCTACGAAAACAGCTATATTCTGTCTCTGATACTTGTTCCAGCACAGGGAATATTTTAAGTTAGTAGTCCTTTATTTGGTACGACTTTATCTTTTGGCCATGGCATAGAAAATAATAATAAAAAAAAAAAAATTTCATTATAAAATAGAAAAGTTATTTATAGTTGGGTTTCACTAATATAGATGGGTATAAAAAAAAAAGGCCCAAGATTTGGATTAGTTTAAAACTACTATAATTATAAGATGATAAAGATGGGAAATAGTGCAGGAAAATTGTAAGATCAGAATAAATTGTAAGATAAGAATATATGAAGTAAAAAAAAATATTAATATTTTTTTATTTTAAAAAAAAAATTATATTAATTAAAATATTTTATTATTTTTTAATTGAGCATATGCGATAAATTTATAGCTCAATATATGCTATAATTTTCCACTAATATAAAGTGCACATTATAATCGTATTTTTGAAAAAATATAGGTTGCTCAAAATTAAAGTTATATAATGTAAATATAAAAAATAAATAAAAATACAAAAAAAAAATAATTAACTACAAAAAATGAATGACTATTTATAAGAAGTAAATAAATATTTATAATATTAAAATTATATTTCGAAATTTAGATATTATAATTTTTGAAAATGCATTGAAAAATTATAAAAATATATTAATTTATGTTCACATTTTGTATCATAGTACTAATTAATGTCAACAATAGTTTTCAACTTTATGAAAATATTTACAATTCAAAATTTTGTGTTAATTTTAAAGAAATAAATTAAATGTGAGAACTATTAATTGATTATAAATAGAAAAAATGAATAAACAATATCAAATCATTAAAATGATAAACATTACATTTAAATATAATAAACTAAGGAAGTGGAACAACTTCACAGGCACAATAGAGGAAATGGATCATAATAATTTTTCACTAGAAACAATGAACACCAACTAAACACAAAACAAATTAGTATTGAGTTGAAAGTTGTGGTAAATACTAGCATAAATTTCTCCAGGGCATACTATTTCTCCATCTCTAATCCACACATACCACTTTAGCATTTTTTCTTTTTTCTTTTTTTAACTCTGATTGAAATTTAAATTCGTAATTTTATAATTCTAAAAACAACTATAAAATCACTACTCTAAAAGAATCAATTTATTATTTTATTTTTTATTTTTAAATATTAGAGAAAGGAGATTTGAACATGGGTCTATAATGTCTACTCTTACTACACATTCAATGCAATTGTGGTAGACAATTCCTTAGAGATAATTAGAGTAACTGACAATGGAAAGTAGATTTAAGCGTTATAGACCTTCTTGAAAACCTTACACTCATAGTGTTAAAGCACAAGAATTGGGCTAGTTACCCTGTTTATAACTTGAGCATCAAAGCCCAAAAGGACTCGATTGACCAGCAATATTAAAATTTACCTTACTCTCTTGGTCACATTTAATAGAGGTTGGCTATGGCCTCCTGCTGGCTCGTCTAGGCAAGGAGTCTGGTTTTAGAAAAAGAAAAGTAAGATTTGAGCCAACCAAACAGTTAGAATTAATTTCAAAGTGGCTTGTAAAACTGGGATTCACAGCCTTTAGTGCTTTATATTCTTCAAATGGATCAGCATATGTTATTTTGCTTTTAAAATTGTAAACTCACTTACCAATAGATTTGATAATGGGTCGAATTTATAAAAAAAAATTATAAATTAAACAGATCAAACCTTTGAAATTTTTTAAATTCAGATTCAACCTATGAACAGGTCTACTTACCAGCAAGACGTGTAATCCCCCAATATGATGGATGATGAGAAGCAAGAGTACTGCCAAATTAAAGTTATAGGCCATGCATCACACCTTATCTTTTAACACAATTGGTGTTCTCTTCTCATGTATTTACAGCTACATTTTTGTTCTAACATATAGAAAGCAAATAACATGGAATATTTATATCAAAAGTTTGATTCAACGAATAGAAAAAGATGAAAATTTCCTTTTTTTTTCTCTCATAATAAGTAAAAAATTTTATTATATAATTTTTTTGGACGAATGCCATGAGTGACAAGCTTATTACAGTGATCATGAAAAACTATTATGAATGTAAAAATACGTAAAAAATTTATAATTTTCTATTACTTCAATCCCACATTTGATCAATACATTCTCTTCTATCTATTCTTTCAAAATTAGAACATAAACATTTATATATATAGCTGTAAATACATGAAGAATAGAGCACCAACCATATTAAAGTAAACATTGTGTATAAGTTCCATAGTCTTTAACCTGCATAGAACCATAATTTGAGAATTGAATAGAAAATTTGTTGTAAAAATAATTAACAAAATATTCTGTTAATTATATATATATATATATATATATATCCACACTCTCAATAGAGCTCATAGTTTCAAAACATAACAAAACCCACTCTAAATAAAGCTCATGATTTCAAAGATAACAAACCTAGCTAATAAATTATTTAAATTATCCGACTGAATGAACTTATAATTACATTCAATGTTATATGTTTCAAATAAAATTAGCAAATAAAGTATTTAAATTGTCATTATCACATTAAAAAAATTAATAAACATATAGCTTTTGAATTCAAAAGGTAGTTTTTGTAGAAGAAAAAAAAATCATTAAAATTAAAATGCAAAAATACTTATTACTAAATAAAAATATATATGCATCATTATTTTAATTTTAAATATTTTAATATTTACATGCACTCACATAATTCAATACAAATTAATTAAAATACATAATTATTTTTATTAATATATTTTATGTATTATATTTAAATATTAATTTCATTTACTCAAAATTTATGAAATTATATTTTATTCATCAGTTTATAATTTAACTCTAATTTACAATCGTTGACTGTAAATCTCTAGGTGCTCATTACTGTTGGCTCAAAAGCTAATTTAAACTGGTCCTTAAACTTGCAAATTTCATTTTATTTTATTTTGCAATAACATGGTAATCATTTACATAGAAAATGTCAGCAAATTCAAATTCAAATTTTAGGAATGAACAGCCCAAAATATGGGTGGATCTTTTTCATCATGGGCCTAAAATTCAAATTTGTATTAGGACCCAAATACCATGTCCTTCTTAATTATATGCTTAATTATATGTCCTTGGGTAGATATTTACAAATATGGTTTTATTCAACAATATATATATATATATTTATAATTCATTTCAATTTGAATTGAATTTTTAAATGAGAATTATTCTAAAAAATTGTGTAAATTAATAAGTAATTCAATTTATTTTTTATTAATTTTTCAAAAATGATTAATTATGATATAAATATTCTTATTAAATTTAAAATCACATCATTTTTTATTTAGTTTAAAATAGTTTTCTAGATTAAAAAATTAAATTTTATGAATTATAATATTTCTAAAATAAAAATTAGTGAAATAGAATTCAAAAGAATAAATTCTTATCAAATTTGAAATTTTAAAAAAAGAGTGAGAAGTTATGTTAAAAAAGAGAACTAATTAAAAGCAGTAGAAATTATTAGTAATTGCAAATTTTACTTTCTCATAAATTTATACTCAACTCATTTATAATTCGAATTTTAGATTTCACCATAGAAATTTTAATTCATAGAATTGAACATATAATATTAATTTTTTTAATATTAATTTTATCGATAAATTTCAAATGCTATAAATTATTAAAAATTAATAATATTACATCTAAAAAATATTAAAGCTGCACAATCAAATGTTTATATCAATTTTATATCACTACTAATATAATATTAAAGTTGAATGGATACTAAAACACTATTAAATTTTATTTTGATACTAAAAAAATAAATAAATAACTCTTGATTTCATGAGCATTGAATTTAATTTTGTTTTCTAAATCATGAGTTTCACATAACTCTTGATAAATAAATTAATTATTCTGTTGTTATCTACAAAATTATCCAACTTGAGTTTTATTTTTTAAACAGTAAGTTCAACTAGTTTTACTCAATTTGTTGTTATCTATAAATAAAATAGTTTGTTTTAGTAAAATACAGAACCAACTAATTATCTGCAAATTTTTTCAGAAAGTTGTCTCCTTCTCTATGGAAAGGTGTGATTATTTGTTTATTTCTGTAACTATAAAAAGTATAGTTATTTCCCTATTTTTACCTAAAATGTGACTTAACGGAACCTTTTTAAAAATTTATTTATTTTAAATAAATATCAGATTAATAAAAAAAATATCAAAAATTAAAAAAAATAACTTTTACATATAAATATTATTTTAATTCAATTAAGAATTATTTCAACTCTAATATTTATATAACTATATATAAAAAATAACTTTTAAAAAATTTTAAAAGTCTAATATGATAATTTATTCTCAAAAGAAAATAAATCACCATATTTATATAAATAAAGAAATAAATCAAAACTATTTTAAATAGAAAAACAAATCAAAACTAATATAATATTTTAAATAGCACCTAAAAATAAATTTTCTATCAAAAGTAATTAAGAAAAATAAAAATATTCAAAATATTCAAATATAAATATGGAAAACACTAAATCTTATTAGTCTCCGTCATTCTCTCTTCATTAGAGAAAATTCGATCTCGAATTTACAGCAATATTATCATCAAAAATAAATTTAGAAAAAAGAATTTACAGCAATATTATTATCAAAAAAAAAAAAATTAGGAAAAAGAATTATATATTAAACACATATGTTCGTAAAATACTCATCAAAAATATGAAATTTTTCAAATTTTTTTATGATTCTCATCTAATCTGTCCAATAACTTTCAATATAAGTTTCAAATAAAATTTTTTTTATGAATTGAGGCGGTAGAAAGATTAATTGAAAATGAATCTTAATGATAATATTTTTCATTTTTGTGAATTAATGTTGTGATCTGTTAAGATTTTTCGAAATTATTATGATTCTCAATAAATGATAGAACTATCGTTATAAATAATAATATTTTTTTCATCAGAATAATCATTAAATACTAGAAATAAATTTCAATTGACATTTGATATTATTTTTGAGATATAAAAATTAAATATTTTATCTCTTAAAAGGTCAATCATCCGCTGGATTAACTGTTTTATCATTTATAGTATGCGTTTCTCCAAATGATTCATAATACGTTGAATCATCTAAATTATTGTGTTACGGTAATAAATCTCATCTATAATTACAATTTAGCGTCCTCTCCTTGATGATATAATTTTCAAGGAACGAAACTATCATAATGAAAGTTTTCTAAAAATCTGTTGATAATAAATACCAAAATAATAATCATAAAAGTTCGTTGGTTCAAAAAAAATTATTGAAAATTGGAAAAAATAACTTTCACACAAAAATATTATTTTAATTCAATCAAAAATTATTTTAATCCTAAGATTTATATAACTATATATAAGAAATAACTTTCAGAAAACCATATAAATCTAATATAATAATTTATTTTCAAAAAAAAATAAATTACTAGATTTATATAAATAATAAAATAAATTAAAATTAATTTAAATAGAAAAGCAAATTAAAATTAATATAATATATTAAATAGCGCTTAAAAATAAATTTTTGATCAAAATTAATTAAGAAAAATAAAAATATTAAAAATATATAAATATAAATATGAAAAATATAAAATCTTGTTGGTCTCAGTCAAAATGACTAATTTTTTGTAATTCCTTTTTGCAAAGTTATATGTAAAGTTGTCTATTTATACCTAATATTTTCAATTATTATTTGTAAAGTTGTTTCTAAATTGTAATGTTGTGTTTTTGTCTTTTAATTAAAAACTAAATTATCAATAAGACTTAAAATTGAATTGGCTAGCTGACGCCTTCGAGTCAAGAGATTTTAGATTTCAACGTTGTAAATTTAAATGTATAAATTAATTACTTCATCCCTCCATAAATAAGTCCGTATATTATTATTTTTTAAATATCTAAAAAAAATATAAACTAATTTTTTATAATTACATAATATTTAAATTTATTAGATATGATTAATTTACATTGAGTTGTAAGATCCATAAAAAAATCTCTCAATAACTATTTTCTGCATTTATAAAACTTAACTTTGAGATCTTATTTAAGTAAAAAAAAAAATATAAACTATTATTTTTGAAGAAAATGGTATTTTATTTTACTTCTATACAATCTGTTGTTATTTACAAAATTATTCAACTTGAGCTTTTTTTTTTTAACAGTGAGCTCAATCCAATGTGCAGTTGCAGTTGTTTATCTATAAAATAGTTTGTTTCAGTCAAATACAAAACCAACTAATTATCTGCAAATTTTTTCATATTTGTTCTCTTTTCTATGTAAAGGTGTGATTATTTGGTTATTTGTGTAACTATAAAAGTATAGTTACTTGTCCCTTTTTACCTATAATGGCACAATTTTTTGTAAAGCTTTGTATTCTTAAAGGCCTTACACGTAAAAGAAGTCTATTTTTACGTAATATTATCAAGCCATATTTGCAAAGTTGTTTGTATTTTGTAATGTTGTGTTTTTGGCTTTTAATTAAAAGCTCGGTTATCAATAAATATTTGATATGGGCAGTATCTGAAACTTGAATATTGGGTATTAATAATTAGGCAAGTAATAAATATAATATTTTTACGAGACAATCTAACCACACGAAACTATATATATATAAAACAATGGTACGTACATGGAAAAATTAAATAAAAACACGTGACTTTCATGTGATTATTTTATGATCTTATTGTCAATTTGTCATTGACATAATCTATACCTAGCGTTGTTCTTATACTCCTTCTAAGCTCTATAAATATTAAGGGTATTGCTGCTAATTTTACTCAACCTAGAAGTTCTCTTAGTGTTTATTAGTCATTGCTATCTTTTATCTTCATAATCCCTTAATCCTTCTTCTTTTAGCCATTGAATTTCTTTCTGTTTCAATCTTGAAATGGTTGTTGTGGGATACAGAAAAACATAGGTCATGAAAGCTGGTGTGTTTAAGCTAGAGTAAAATGACATCAAAAAAAGAATACAATTTTCATCTTTCTCTGTTCATTCGATCAAAGATTATACATATTTGGATGTCATCTGTTGTCTATCTTAGAACAAAAATATATATCTGTAAAGTCATGAAGAATAGAACACCCATGTTAAAAGGAAGGGTGCCATACTTAACATATGTGCGGCTTATCATGTATCTACTTTTATTCCATGGCTGAAGGCTTGCTATTTCTGTATAAAAGCCGACTCGGCTAAGTCAATGGCGCGTGCCAGGCCGGCAGCTTTGTTCTGGCACTCACGGTGTTCATCTTCAGGATCACTGTCCGCGACTATACCTGCACCAGCTTGCAGGTATGCTATCCATTCGCGGCGTCTATCAGCACCTTTATACAAGTACATAGTGTCGTGCCGAGCTCCTGTGGCGAACACCATGGTTCTAAGTCCCAGAGCAATGTCCATGTCTCCCGTGAAGGAGACTCCACCAAAGCCTCCGCTATATGGGCCGCGCCTATTGACTTCAAACTGGTCGATGAGTTCCATAGCCTTCACCTGTAGCACAATGCCAGTGAAGATCATTAGAAAGCAGGGAAAAGAAAGATGCATGCTGGGAAAGGGACTTGAATGATAAGGTTTAATAGCAAACCTTTGGCGCTCCACTAACAGTTCCGACAGGCAATGCTGCACGCAATGCATCCCAGCAAGAAAGATCATCCTGCAATTTTCCAATGACCTGCATTGAGTGGAAGAAGGGTGTGTAAACATTGTTTTCATTCAATAAAATATGTATTTTTGCTAATAGGCCAACAGGGAAATGTAGCCTTCTCTAGCCATGTTCTTAATTAGGATCATGAATTGCTCAGCATTGATATTAAATGAAATACTCCAATAGCGTCCTCCATTTGTTGTATGAAAAAATAAATAATATGAATAAAAGGCTCAGTTTTGATTAACGTAAACACATATTCTCACCGTTGAGCTGATGTGCATAACATGTGAATATCTTTCAATATTCATCAGTTTTTCTACTGTCACAGAACCAGGTTTTGAGACCTGCATAGGAAAGAGGGGAAAAAAGAAAAAAAGGGAAGTGTTAGCTTGGCAAGCTATACAACTTTATGTCTAAAGTCATTTTGAGAAAAAAATTTCTCCTAAATGATCTGAACAGATTTAATGAAAAGTGTTTTAACTTGAATACATCATTGCTGCAGGAAATATAATTATACTTCTCAAACATAAAATAAAAGGAAAGAAACTGCAAAAAATTTTGCTTAATTCATAATAGCTTTTTTTTATGGGAAAATACACATAGGCATAAATAAATAAGAGATAAGAATTAGAATCCTCTCATTCTCAGTTCAATAGTATAGTGGAAATATCATTAGTAATGCATTATTGGCGTAGATTAAAACCTTTCAAAGAAATCAATCAATAAGAACATACATAACAAGAATTAAATTATCCAGCTAACATTGATAGGAACACCATATGAGATAACTATACGAGTTTTGAGCTTTTTGAAATGCAGAATGACATCATATGATATAATCAGTTAGCTTACCTTTCCGACATCGTTTCTTCCCAAATCAACCAGCATAATATGCTCTGCACACTGCTTTGGATCATTTAGTAGTTGCTCCCCCAACATATTGTCTTCTTCGGCTGTCTTCCCTCTTCTAATAGTTCCAGCCAATGGCCGATTAACTATCTTATTCTGCTTTAGTAATGGAACAACGAAAAAGTTAATGAATAATAATAATTAAAAAAAAAATTATAGGCAAATGAACACTAGAATTGCTCAAACAAAGGGGAAAAAAATCAAATCTAAGCATGGAGCAAATCATTATTCTAGGAGATCTCATAGTCATACCATGCTGGTAAAAAGTATTAACTATAATATTTTACCTTCTTTACACGTGTAAGAATTTCTGGACTTGACGCAACTAGAATACACCCTCTAGCCTGTTCAAGCATATTAAAAGTTGTGTTCAAGACCATATTAATAATGCAAGTTCAGAACCATCCAAAGTACTGGAATTATGTAGAGTTTCAGTGAAGAAATAGCATGCCTGCAAGTAGGTCATGTAAGGGCTGGGATTCACAACCCTTAAAGCACGGTATACTTCAAATGGGTCAGCAAAAGTCCGGCGTTCAAAACGCTGACTCAATACAATTTGAAATATGTCACCTGCAAGAATATGTTCCTTTGCTTTTGAAACTATGTACTTGTACTCTTCACTTGTCATATTCGAATTTGTTAATGAGGGACCAAACTGGCGAGTGTGCAAGTTTACAACTCCTGCAGATAGCCTTGGGCTGACATTGGTAATTCAAGAAAAAAAAAGTGAGTAAATTTCAGCGAAAACCAATAAAATAACACAAAAAAAAAAAAAAGAATATAGATATAACTCACGGATCAATATCCTGCACTCTAGCCAACAATTTTTGTAAACGTTTGATTCCATCAGAATAAGCATTTTCCACAGATGAGTGTCTGTCCGTCTTCACCCAGTGAATGACATGGACTTTCTGACAATGAATAGATATATGTTAACGACCTTAATAAGACAATATGCCCAGTAAAAGTACATGGAGAATTACTCTTGAATAATTTTCTCCATGCATTATCGACTGAAATGTTAATATAAATGTTCTCTAATATACAATCTTTCATATGCAGAAGGTAGGTTTAAATGCACTAAATGGAGACACAACACTCAACTCAACTAAACCTTAATGTCAGTCTAGTTGGGGTATTGAAATATTTTTCCCCCATTCCAGCCAGTTTAAAGCCACAGCTGTTGAGACAGTGGCTAAATCCTTTTTCAACAGCTTTACCCAAATCGAGAGATAATGCATTATTGAAATTGATTTTAAAGCATTTATAGAACTTCCCATAAACTAAATCACGGGTGCATCTTATCATGTCTCACCAAAATAAAATTCTAATACCTACTTTATCAATAACATTCTTCTAAAAGATGTTCTTTACACATATGAGTAGACGAAAAAGAATTTCAAATTTAGATAATATGGAAAAAAGATGTGCTATTCAGGAAAAATATCACGAACTATAATCAACCATCATATGAAGAGCATGAACATTTTCAGGATACCAAAACAAGAATACCTTCTCCACATGATCAAATACAATCACATCATCATAGAGGCCAAGGTGTATATCTGCCAAATGTCTGTC
This sequence comes from Aleurites moluccanus, assembly GCA_948193065.1. Classification (NCBI taxonomy): domain Eukaryota; kingdom Viridiplantae; phylum Streptophyta; class Magnoliopsida; order Malpighiales; family Euphorbiaceae; genus Aleurites; species Aleurites moluccanus. The sequence continues at coordinate 33,339 of CANXYC011781053.1, forward strand.
ATCCTCGGGAGCTCCTGAAAATGGCAACTTTTTCTTCTCCGCATATCGCACTGTATCATATGAGAAATAGCCAACCCAACCACCTATTCATAAAAGAAATTATCAATAAGGTGGCTACATGAACTTTGCACAGAAACTATTCAACATTGTCTATTTTGTGCAGATTGGCAATTTAGACACTGTATATGGACAGAGATGTATCATATCATACTTATCAATTTGGATTATAATTCTAGAAACAGTCCACAGGTCAACCCACCCAGAGGAACGGTGGGTTATGGATAGAAAGTTCAACATGCAAATAGAGAATCTAGGCTAAAATAAGCACATGTATATGTACACAAAATGTATATTACTTTTAAAATCCATAAAGCAACTTCATAAAATTCATTACACGTATACTCATGGGACACTGCATAGACGTGTGCGCATCTTATTTCCATAACAATGTTGAATACTTTGTCGGTTGCTAAACAATCACGTATAAGTATCATATCTAAGTTATTCCCTATTGTTGTATTCTGCACCATTAAAGGTTGTTGTTACCACTGAATATATTATCTTCACATTTATGTTTCTCCTAGCTGCATTCAGAATGTTACTAAATAATTCTCACATCAATAATCATTGGCAGCTGAATAATTCCAAAATGCCAATCCTCTGCAATACTGATTCCCAGTTATCATATTTGATCGGTACCATGAGAAATACTAATGGGAGCATAATATAGTATTCAATAGAATGGTTGTCATTACTACTAATCATACCATGGTCGAATTCGACAACTAGGTTTTAGTATTGTAGAAAATTTAGATTTTGTAGTTATTTAGAGATACCAATCTTGATTTGGAATTATTTAATAGCATCTCAAATATAGGAGAAATATAAATGTGAGAAGAATATAGCATTCAATATTAACGACAATCTTTAATGGTTGTCATTACAAATGATTGTACCACAGCCAACAAAGTATTCAGCACCGTTATGGAATGAAACATAAATAATACCAAAGATCGTATCTAAGTTACTCCCTTTCGTCATATTTTGCACCGTAAGCTTGTCGTTATTCATCTTTCACCTAAGTGCATTTGGCAGCACCGAGTAACAGCAAAAACTCAATTTTCTGCAACACTAAATCCTAATTGTCATATTTGATAGGCACCATTGAATGTTGTCCTCACTACTAACTCCAAAAACTCATTTTTTTATAATACTGATTAAATGTATGGAACCAAAAAATGGGACATCAAATTTTTTTAAATGCAATTTATGTTAATTTTTATTTCATGCATGAATTTCCACGTACTTTTCGTGATAGGCATGCATAAAAAAGAGAAAACATAATATTTCTGATCTGGATGGATAAAAAAGTAATGCAGAAGATTGATTTTGGTGTTATTCGGTCTGCCAATAATTCTGGATGCGGAATTATTTGGTTCCATATATTTAATGTGTTGATCGAATACAACAATTAGATTAGTATGGTAGAAAATTGAGGTTTTGGAGTTAGTAGTGAGGACAATATTCAATGGTGCCTATCAAATATGACAATTATGATTTAGTTTGTAGAAAATTGAGTTTTTGGTCTTACTATGTGCTACCGAATGCAGCTAGGTGAAATATGAATAACGACAACCTTAACAGTGTAGAATATGATGGAAGGAAATAACTTAGATATGGTCTTTGGTAATATTTATGTCTCATTCCATAATAGCGCTGAATACTTTGTCAGTGCTGAATATAGCCATTCATATTATAATTAGATTAGTTATTGAAGCTAATTTCTCTTTACAAAATTCCCCATTTGATATTGGGGCATAGCAAATTATATGTTAAAAAACTTGGCAAGTTCATCATTGAATTGTCAATTGAAGAGAAAAAGTATTATGGAACATTTAAATTATTCACAGAGTTTTCTTACCACAAAAAGTTTCTGGAAGTTCAGAAATAAGTTGGGGATTCCAGCCCTCCGAAATTCTTCTTGGTATTGTCATTGGATCTTCAACAAACTCTTCAGTCAGAGAGCCTTTTTCATGGTCCATTACTGTGACCTTATTTTCTTTTGCCACAATTTCAATAGCTGGCTGAGCTCCAACCACACTATATCGTCCCTGAAGCCATTAATTAAACATTACTAATAATCACATATGATCTAAGAGAGTAATATCAAATGCAAAACAAGGGAGAATGGTCAATCCTTACAAGTCTTGAAACTTGATGACCAGGCTCTACAGACTCAAAAAGGAAGCTTGGAGCTTCTCTATCATCTTCTTTAACCAAGCATCGATAAGCAGTAACAGGAGTAAGCTGGTCAGAGAATATGCAACTGTGAAGTGGTACTAAATTTCCATGTTTAGCAGCTTCAGCAAACTTCACTCCATCAACTACTGAAAATCAAATCAAAACAACAATCAAACATTCAAACTTGAAATAAATTTTGTAAAAATAGTATGAAATTTTTCAAAATTAAACAGCAGCAGATCACCTTTAGCTTAAAAGGGCTAAAAACATTGATTCAACTGATTCTATTTAACCATTTAATTTGTTGAATGAAATTTTTCAAAGAAATGAAAATAACATAAAATCATTATAATAAATTTCTTAAAAAAAAATGTTTCTTTACATACCTAACTCATTAAACATGAAATTTTTTGCACTGATTGAATAATAATGAATAAAAATCAAAGAAAAAAATTTTCTAATTAAAACTAAACATTTATTAATCAAAATATTATAAAAGAATCTCAGAAAACATAAATTTTAAAAGAAAACAAAATTTTCAAATTCTCGCTCACCACAACAAAACCAGTAAAACCATCTTTGAGCATCTAGCACACGCTCAGTTCTTTTTTCTATTCTTTTAAAAAAAAAATTATCGCGTTTTCTAAGTAATCAAACACCACCAAAAAAAGACATTTTATAAATTCTAAATAATTGCAGTTAGTTAAAACCAGCAGAACACCATTAAAAAAAATTATTAAAAAAAAAAAAAGATTTTCATTTTCAATTAGGAAAAACAGTAACATTAAACCCACGTGCTAAAATTCAAATTCTTAAAACATAAAAGCAACAGGAAGACATGAATTTACCGAAAGAGGAGTTCAAGAGGGAAATGCAATTGAGTGGACGGACACCAGAGAAGGACCTCGGTCTCCCTCTTCTGATGGAAATGGCGGCGGTACCGGTGCCAGTACCAGTGCCGGCAGGGGCGATGAGAAGCGGAGAGAGGCGGAAAGAGAAGGCTAGAGATGGCATTGTCAGAGAAATTGGTTGAAAAGAGAGATTCTTGGTGTTTGGTAGCAGAAAAACGCTCGCAAAAATGCAAGAAAAACGCTTGGCTTTTGGCTATGGCAAGTAGTTGCTCTGCATTGGTCTCTTATTTTCTTCATCTCTTATTTATAGGCCAGAGAGTGGGGGCCACTTTTGTACTGTTCTTTCCTCCATTTGACAGTTCAAATTTTGTGCGTGTAATAATTAATAATTATTTTATTTTGTTATATATTAAAATTCAAAATACAGAAAAGGTATAAAGACATCATTAATTTTCATCAAAATCCAACAGTTTTTCCTACCAAAATTACATTTTAATATCTCTTTAATATTTTTGTCAACTTTTTTATAAAAATTACTTTTTAATCATTTTTTTTTCTTTTAATTATTTAAACATATAAATTATATATAATTATTAAAAACTTTCTTTATATACATAAATATATTAATAAATTAATTAATCAATATTAAAATTAAAATTAATTTAATTAATAAAATAAATATGATTCGCACTTTATTGATTAAATTTTATTTTTATTTTATACAATAATTTTTTAATAATTAATTTTTTTATAAATCATTTTATAAATATAAAATAAACATATTTAATAAATATAATTATTCACTCTTAAAATAATCTCACTCTACTATTAAATTAATATATCAAATATATTTTTTTAAATTTAGTTTATTATTTTTACTGATATTAAATTTGATATATTTTATTTTTAAGCAAGTACGTCAATTTTATATAATTTCATCTATATTATTTTTTATTGAATTTAATTAATTTTTTAATTTATTAATTTAACTTAATATATTTATAATATTTAGAAATTTTGAATATATAATGTTAATAAAATTAATTTCTAATTGTTTTTTAGTATCAAATTTTGGGTGAATAAAAAAACATTGATAACAATATGAAAAATTATATATTTTTATCAATTTTCAAATTACAGTCTCAATTTTTATTTTGTTTTTAATATTATATTTGTTAGTTGATGTGTTATTAACTTATACTTATTAAATGTGATTGTTTTCCAGTTATAAAATGATTTATAAAAGAAATTAATTTTTTAAAAGTTATTGTATAAAATAAAAAATAAAATTTAATCACTAAAATGCATAACATTTATATTTTATTAATTAAATTAATTTTAATATTAATATTTATTTACTTATTTATGAAGAAGAGGGATTTTTTAAAAAATAAATTTATATAATTCAGATATTTAAATAATTAAAAGAAAAAGAGAGACTAAAAAACTTTTGCTAAAAAGGGACGGAAATATTAAAAAGAGGGATTAAAATATAATTTTTATTTAAAAAACTGACGAAAAAATTAATTTTATTGGTTTTTAAGTCTTTTTACTTTAAATTTATAAAATTCAAAAGTTTAACAGACCCAACACTTTTTTTTTAAATACATAATAGAGAAAATAATGAAAATCAAGTATGTTTGTACCTTTTCTTTGTGAAATATATATATATAAAAAAGCTTATAAATTAAAATAATAAAAATAAATAGATAATAAATAAAATTTAAATATTTTTCACTACTCTTATTATCATATAAATATATTATTTAGTTTTTAGAATTATTTTAATATATATATATATATATATATATATATATATATATATATATATATATATATATATTGTGTTTATATATATATAATATGAATATATAAACTATTTTTTTTTTTTTATAATATAAATAAAATTT
>CANXYC011781263.1:0-19099 GCA_948193065.1 Aleurites moluccanus
TACATATATATATATATATATATATATATATAAATATATATATATATATATATATATATATAAATTGATCATATGATAGAAATTTAATTTTAAATTTATTTTTATTTCGATTTTAGTTCTGTATAAATTTAAAATTAAACAAATTGATAAAATAAAATTTTTTTAATTAAATTTATACAAGGACAAAGATTGGATAAAAAATATGAAGAATGGCCGATATAAACTTGCAAATATAATATGGTTGGGTTATTTAAATAGGTTTAATTTGATCAGTTGATATCTTTTATTTGTTTTTGTGTCCATCTCTTATTATATATATTTTTTATATATTACATCACTTATTTTTTAAAGTGTTTTGATAATTAATTTTTTTTCATAAATAATATGATACATAAAAAATAATATAATATAAAAAATAAAATATATAAGAAAATAGATTATTCAAACTGCAATTTAACATAAGAAATTAAATTGAAAAAGAATAAGGGAAACAAAAAATTAATTGGCGTCGCCCGGATTTGAACCGAAACCTTCAGTGTGTTAAACTGCGTAAATTTGCTTATTTGATCATATTAAGACTTAATAGTTTGCCTAATTTGGTAACATTTGAGCAGCTGTGAAGATGACCTTACTTTTTTTTTTTTTCTATTACATTTTAAACGCTGACAACGAAAATTTGAATATAAATTTATTATATAGATTATATATATTTATCTTTCGATATTGAATTTCAAAAATTTATTTGATTAGTTGGCTAATATGGAGGTTTGCCTGGTTGCCAATAAATTGCAAGTTTAAAAAGAAAAAAAAAATCAAAGCTGAAGAAACTTAATTGTATTTTATTACGAGATTTTTATAAAAATACTGAAAAAATAAAAAAAAATTCATTTTTACTATTGTAAAAATATTTTTTTTAAAAATATTACATACTTAAAAATATTTTTTTAAAAATATGATATATACCAAATATGTATTAAAAATATATTAAATATATACTACATATATTTAACATATACCAACATATATATTACAAAAAACAGTAAAAAAAAAAAAAAAGGACCGGTAAAAATTTAAAAAAAAAAACAGTATATTTATTTAATTTTCCCTTTCATTACCTTGGTCCAAAATCTAAGCCCAAATCTTTATCTCATGAAAAAAGGCTAAGCCCAAATCCAGAATACCGTAGAAGTGGCGTGCCTAATAAAACGACTTACCATAAAGAACACCTCGTAGCTTGAAAATAAAAAAAAAAATTGAAGGCTGTTTGTACAGTTAGAACGACGAACTGTTTATCACCATAAAGCAAATTTTTAATTTCGAAATAAATAATACAAAGCACTGATTTGTTTATTTATTATTCAACTTTGACCTTATTACCCTTCACTTCATACCAACTTGTAAATCACACTAATTTATAAATGCAATTATCTTTTGCCTATGGAAACTGGAAAGACAAAGAATGCTTAGCTGTTTGTTGCTGCCAATGGCTCTTGATGTGTTGGCAAAGCCAGCATTTCTAAAACCAGAAAATATATATTGTCCTTTAGCTAGAACCAGAAAATATGAAGACAAAGAATTATTATTTATTAATGATCCCTCTAGGAGATTGAAGTAGCTGAACAAAATCAAATAATCCTACTTAAAAATGATACAGGAAACAACCCTCCACAGAGGAAACAAAAGCCTCTAGGGTTGCAATATTTGTCCTGGAGTAACTACTTTGGGACCATAGACATAAATTAGAGGTAAATACAGAAAGATCTAATCCTGATAATTCTAATTTTTGTTTTTTTTTTTTTTTATCTAGTTATCGATTTTTTTATTTTTATTTTTTTACATAGAAATTCATTAATGGCACTATATAAATTACTAAAATTTTTAATAATTATTCAGCTACTTCAATCTCCTAGAGGGATCATTAATAAATAATAATTCTTTGTCTTCATTTGGACTAATTAATTCTTTAATTTTATGGAAACAAAAGACAATTCGTTTACTTAATTTTTTTTTTAATATATAAATAGGACAACAATTATATTTACTTTACTTTATTATTTATTCCAGTTTTAGGTTTAATCAATAACTTTTTTCTTAAAAAAATTATGGATTAATTAGAGCTTTGGCTAATTAAATTTACCCTAAACCTGCAAGGCGTATATTAGATAATAATTAAATTCACGCTTCGTTAGATTTATTATTAAAAGATATTTTTAATATTTTATTAATTATTTTATATTCATTTTAATTATTTTATTAAATACTTAAAATTATTTAGAATTTAAAAAAATAAATATAATACTGAATATAAATAGTGTTTCATCATTCGTGCTTTAGCTTTAATAGATATATTAAATATCAGTATGTAAATAGACAAGAAGACAGATAAATGGAATTTTTTGGAAAAAAAATAAATTCTTCCAATTATGGAATAAGATCGCACCACTAAATTAATAAAAAAAATAATAATCTTACTAGTCATGGAATAATTATTTATCGCGACAGTTATCTATTTTTTCTTTTTACTCACATGATGTTCTAATATAAGCAAAGTGTTACACTGATATAAACAGAGGCGGACATGTTTCCACATAATTTTAAAAAAATTTTAACATAAAATTATTATTTAATTTTTATAATTTATAAAATTAATAAAATAATTTTTATATTTTAAAAAATTAATTTTTAATATTTAATAAAGTACTATTTAATTTAATTTTTCTTATTTACTTCTTAATTTTTAAAATTTTTTAAGATAAATTACTATTTAATCTCTAAAATTAATAAAATAATTTTTTTATTTTAAAAATTTAATTATTTTATCCTCAATAAAATATTATTTAATCCATTTTCTTTTATCTTTATCTTTTTCTTTTTCCTTTATTTTTCTTTTTTTTCTTTTTAATTTTCCTTAGTTTTTTTTATTTTTTCATTTTCTTTTTTAATTTCTTTTAACTTTTTTAATAATATTATAATAATTTTTTATTATTTCTAATTGAAATATATATTTATTTAATATTTTTTATTATTTTTATATTTTTAAATAAATTTATTTTATTATCATTATATTTATTTTTAATTTTTTTTCAAATATGAGGGTGCCTCCTCCCAACTGTGCCTGGACATAAATTAGTCAAATTGATTATCATAAAATAGTTTCATATGAATCTCCAATCTTTATTTTATATTCAAAATAAAGGTAATTGAAGAAACATTTATATATATGTACCCATTTTTTGTTCAAGGCATTCCTTTAGCAGCATAACTGTTAACCAAAGCAAGCGCATTACTAGTAAACTTCTTCGCGTCCGCCGCACGATCACACACTTCCGATTTCACTGGCCCCTCCGGCACATCCTCAAACCCGTCCGTACACGTCTCTTCGTCTGTCAAGGCCGCGCTCATCCACGTCTGTACGTTGCTCATTTGAAACCGGAATGCCTCTGCCGACGATCCCGCTGCTCCTAGCTGCCGCATCTGTTTCAGCGAGCCGCGTATCTCCTCAACTGCGTCATCGAAGTTGGAGAAGCAGTCGTGGAGTGCGGCAGCGGCTCGATGGTCGGAGCCATAGTCGGCTTGGCGAGAGAGGTTTGAAACATAGGCGGCCATGCGCCGGGATCTCGATAGGCTAACGCCTATGGCAACGCGTGCAAGGCGGGCGGGATTTTGCTGGACGGCGCTGGCGAAGCGGGAAAGGGAAGTGCAGCAGATTTCAGGATACAATGTTGCACCGCAGCTTGTACGGATGTAATCTGTACTGTTGGATTGGGAGGTAGGGTCCAAGTAACCGACGGTGAAGATTATTTGGAGGTGGAAGAGTAAGGTTACGAAGAGGAGAAGAGGCATTTGCGTTTTTGTATTCATTTTGTTGGATTTTGCTGTCGTTTTTTCAGAGAATCAAAACGGAGCAAGTTGCTGCTGCTTCTTAGGGATTGGCGTTGTGAGAGAGAGGTTGATAAGTATTTAAGTAGTTTGATACTACTCCATTTTATTTTTATTTATATAAGAAAATTTTTTATTGGGTTTCATTTAAATAAAAAAATATATTTGAAATAAATTTGGTTTAAAATATAAAATTTATTTTATTTATTTTTTAATTTATAAAATATATTAATTATATGATAATATTTATATAATGACAAATAATTTTTCATACTATATTAAATTAAATTATATTATCAAAAATAAATTAACATATTTTTTTTAACTTTTATTTATCCATTTATATTATTGTATACCATCCATCAAAATTTTTTATTATAATTTTCATGAATAATCAAACTAACAAAATAGAAATAACAGTAATGTAATTAATATGTTGAGGATAAATTAAAAAAAATGAAAAAAAATTCAGTTAAAAAAAATTATTATTCTTTAATTCTTATGAGAAAAAGTTATGTTTGTATAAATGAAACGGATGAAGTATTTAATTAAAATATTTGTAACTAATTATTTCAAAATTTATTATTTCTTAAAATTCTTTTTTTTCAAATTTTATTACTTATAATTCTTAAAAAAATACTATTACTTAAAAAATAAAGTTTATAAATAAATATCAATCAAGTAATCACATATAGCATTTTAAGTTTAATTTAATATATTTTAATTTTTTAATTGAGAATACAAACACCTACAAACAAAGTGTGACGTGACTAAATTACTTTTTTTGAAATGAAGACTAAATTACTTTTATGCTTATCACTTTTTCTTTTAATTACGTGGTTGCCACTGAAACGATAAAAAGTGAAGTGGAAACTTTGTAAAGTCGGACACAATTAAGAATATGAATGGACCAACCCAGTCTCTGATTGCTTATATTTCAACTAGTAGTTATTTACAAATTAGTTTTTGATTGAATTGGAGTTAACTTTATAATTATAGATAAATAATTATTGGTAAATAAACAAATAATTATTAAAGGATGCTAATGGTAATAGTACGACGGACAGGCATAAGTTAATTTAGGAACCTAATTAATTAAATAATGTCCATCATCTCCTTCACATGGAATATAAAATCCTAATTAGAAGGACAACATTGTCATGTAACAAAGTGGAAACTTTGAGCTTTGAACGTAGTTTAGTTGTTAAATATCAGAGAAGTATTTTGGTAATTTAGATAAATGAATGTGGCAATTTTAATTCTAAATATTTTATAAGGAAAGAAATCACGCATGCAATGGGAGAGCTTTTGAAAATGCGGCTGTTGCGGAGAGTAGAACATAATTAATGGGAAAAACTTAGGTGTACACGTAATTAATTATGGATTAAATATTTTTATTAATATAATTTTTTTATTTTTTTTATTTAATGAAAAGATTATAATATTCTTATTTATTATACATATTATTATTTTATTAAATGAGTGTATATATTTAATATAAATAAAAAAATTTCATAATTAATTATTTTTATGTATTTTTATATAAAATTTATAATTTTAGAATTAAGAAAAAATATATTTGCATTTCTTATATTTCAGACTTTTAGATGTATAATATAGTATTAATGATTGTTGATTTGAATGATAAGAAAATCATTTTCTATTAAATAAAATTTTAAATTTAAATCTTATAAAAAAAAAAAAAAAATTTATAAAAGTTTTACTCTTATGAATTTCAACTGCTCGAAAAAATATGAATATATTTTATCAAAAAATAAATTTTTTATTATATATTTTGTTATTACAAACAAAGTCTAAGTTAATTTAATAAAAATAAAATATTAAAAGATCATTTTCGATAAATGATATTATAGGTATTATGTTAAATTCATCATCATTCAAGTAATTAATAAAATTATTTAATTAATGACTATGTTTCATAATGTTTGCTTCACTATACAAGTGGAATTGAAATTATTTTTTCCATTAAGGATTATTTGCATAATTGAAGTATTTATAGATGGTTGAATAAAATTTGAACTTTTCTAGACAGTTTTGGTGGTTAGGAACTTTCTTTTTCACTTTAATTTTCCCATTTACCCCACTAGGTGTAAAGCGTTCTGCTTCTGACTTTTCAGTTTTGGGCTTTTTTTAGATGGAGGGTCCCATTCCCAATTTTTTAGAATTTTTTAAATGAATGTAATTTACCACTACTCATATGGACTAATTTATAACAGTCTATTAAATCATGAAATAATTAGTTCATAGTCTTGTTAATTTTAGCTAGAAGTAATTTTTTGGCTGCTCTTAATCTGATCTTAGCCGAAAGTGTATGTAAATAGCGAAAAATTTGAATTGCGTCTAGCAAAAAATCTCCAATACTTAAGATAAATGGAAAATTTTTATCAATAATTAATAAAATATTTTAGTTAATATGACATATTTATTTATTTTTATCTAAAGAAAAATATTAATACATATGTTTTTATCATATTTAATATGTGAACTAATAATGTAGGCAAGTAGAACATAGAAGTAATATTGTAGATAGAGAAAATGGGTGAATAGAAAGCGGAAGAGAAGGAAAGGTTTTTTTGGGTATAAATTTTGTTTTGAAAATAGAGTTTTAAAAATTTTATTTTAAAAAAAATTATAAAGTTTAATTTAAATTATTTTTTATTTTTAAGTTTCAGAAATAGAAAGCGGAAGAAAAAGAAACATATAAAGGGATTTTTAAGTATAAATCCTATTTTGAAAATAGAGTTTTAAAAATTTCATTTCAAAAAAAATTATAAAGTTTAATTTAATTTTTTTTTTGTTTTTAAATTTCAAAATAGAAAGCAGAAGAAAAGAAAACATATAAAGGGAATTTTTGGTGATAAATCCTGTTTTGAAAGTAGAGTTTTAAAAACGTCGTTTTAAAAAAAATTATAAAGTTTAGTTTAAATTTTTTATATTTTTAACTTTTAAAATGACGTTTTGAATTAATTATTTAAATATTTAAAAAATTATTTACGTTTATGTCTATTTTAAATAGATTCAACATCATGGAAAGCAAAAGAAAAAGAAATTAAAGCTGCGTTTGGCAGTGTTTGACTTTCTTTATGCAAACAATTACACATTAACATATCAGTGAAAAAGAGAAATCTGCAATTATAAGTTTTAGTTGGTAGCTCCCCAAAAGGGAGAGACACAGTCTGAACCAAATAATTTGATAGGAAAAAAAACATAGAAAAAGTGTAGTCACGGACTCATCGGCGCAATTGACTCCAGAGTCCATGGGCCTTAAACGACAATGAATTTGCCCCACCACAAACCAACAAACATCATTATCAAAAGAAACGAGAGAAAATTAGGAGCTGAATTCGACTCCATGAATGAAGGCAAGTTTTGACATTCATGTGCTGTCGTGAGCAGGTTTTCAAAACTGGAGTTTGTTTAAGATTCGTTATTTTAGGATTTAACTCTAATATTACATTTCAACGACTAAATACACTCAACCACTTATATAATTAAAATGATTATATATATCTTTTGTATCAACCTATCAAACAATCTGCTATTTGCTGACTAGAAGTCAACTACTTTCAATAAAAGTTAATTTGGATAACAATTCATTTAAAATAATTGATTTTTCGAATTTATCATCATGACTATGACTATGTTTCATGATTTTACGCATAAAATTAATTTAAATTAAATTCATAATAATTTAAACTATTCACATATTCAAACGAGATTTCAACTATTTTTCTAATGTTATATAGTTTATGAAATACATTTAAATGCTACATTTTAACTCCGTTCTATGTAATGTATATCTCAGGGAAAATCTTTTAAAAAAAAAAGAACCTCAATCTGGGTACAACTCGTTTGAAGGTGGAGATCATCCACATGTATGAAGAGGCTTGTTTTTGTGAAGATTGGATGGTGAACTATGCAGCAAATTTATCTTTGGGAAATCATGTTTTCACCTCTCAAACGAATTATATATTTAATTATTAGTTGCTGACTCTTACATGAAATTTATGGGATTTCTTATCCGCGTAACTATATAATATAATTTTGTATTTTTAGTCAATGCATGTAATAAAATAAATTGTGTACTCATGAACTTAATTTTATAACAGTGCCTCTTTTAACAATAAAATATATTTGCTTTTTCATGAACATAATAAAAAGAACCCAATGCATTGGAGGGCTACCCTTTTCTTATGGTCATGGGCTCCATTGCAGCCTAATTGATACTTCTAAGGATTATGCATCTATTAGAGGAAAAATGAGCCCAATAAATAGTTAAGCACTGGCCTGCTTATATTCAGTTATTAACCTTAATTCAGATTTGAAACTCTCTTAATTTCTAAGCTTCTCCTTGTTATTACATCATTTACCAATATTATAGCTAGAACCTAGTAATTTAGGAAAATTATGGCAAATTGAAATGCCCAGTATTGGGTAATTATCATCTTAATTAATTAATTAATTATATAGGATACAAAATTTTACATGGAAGTTGGAAGTGAGGTTGATTCCTTCCTGTATCACAGGGCTCAAGAAAGAAATTGACATGCCCAATAAATTGTCACTCGATGCTGTGCATTTATATTATAAAGAATCTTAATCTGTTATATCTATTCTATTATATATATAATAAAGTGGAAATATAAGAATCTCCTAATGCTCACAATTATATTTATTTTTTTATAATTTTTTAACATTTTTATACAATCTAAAATATTTAAAATAATTTAAAATAAATATAAAATAATTAATATGAAAACTTAAGAATTTTTTTTTAATTTATTTATAAAATAACTTTATTTAAACAAATTACAACCCTATAAGAGAAATAAATATATAAGGATTGTAAGTAAGGATAATATTTTTGACATATTTTTTGTTATTTTTATATTTATATTCTCCCACATCATATTTTTTACTGAATATTATGATTAATAATCTAAATTTTTATATTAGTATAAAAATATGAATGGAAGATATATTTAGAAATTTAATACAATAATAATTATTATTATTTATATATATATTTATATATTCTTTTTCATAATTTTTATTTTTAAAAATTACTAAAAATCTTTCTTAATAATAAATTAAGTGAAACACGTATTTATAAATTAATTATACTCTCTCTATCCCACAATAAATTTTTTAATTTTCTTTTTAATATGTTTCAATATAATTATTTTATTTTCTAATTTAAATTACATTTTATCTTAAGATTATAATAATACACTCATTAAAAAATATGTCGGAAATAGAGATAATAATTAATAAATATAAAATATGAGAGAATTAGAAAGATGGAAGGATATTAAAATAATAAATAAATTAAAGTAATCAATAAATTAAAAATATTAAAATAAATAATTTTTTTTTAATAACCATGCATTTTACAATTATGATGTATATTGTAAGACAGATGGAGTAAATATTATCACAAACATACACATATGATTAAGTATTTTGTATTATTATTATTTATTTATTTATTTTAAAACATAGAGAACAAAAAAAAATGGAGGAGATTAAAACTTAAAAGTAATGAAATAGTATTTGCTTTGATGGTATCTAAATCATAATAAATTTCGTATTTTATCATAAGTTTTTAAGTCAAAGTTAAATATTAATAAGGAGTAAAGTAGAAAATAAAGAAAAAAATAATAATGCTACTAATAGAGAAGTGATAATTTTTTTTTTCTGCGACATTTAAAAAGAGAGTGACAATCTTTTTGCACCAATATAGTACTTCAAAAGAAAAAATGATGAATCATATATACAAGATTTCGAAAAATAGTATTCAATAAGAAGTAATTTAATATATTTTTTTTTTTGTAAATGAAATATATATTTCAAAAATCTCAAATTAACTTAATGATTTTTTTTTTCCATTTTATCAGAAGTAATTTCAAATTAATTTATATTTTCATTAAACATTAAATAATTTCTCAAACCAATCCAATATTCTATCTATGAATACAAAAATTATTCTTTGGATATTGGTTTCAATTGTCAAATCCTAACAAGTTTTAATTGAATTTATATTATATATTTTGTGTTTAATAATTAAATGATTGAAGAGTATACCATATTAATTTCTATTAGGTACTTATATAGTTTGGGAGCAAAAGTTCTCAGATTCTATGCCCACCTATGTCTGCTGTTTGTGATTTCTGCTCATATCGAATTATTATAATTTTTCTTACTTTTATATATATATATATATCATACGTTGCATAAGCATATATCATACGTTGCATAAAAAAAAAAAATAAACAGTATTAGAACAGGGACGATGTTAGATGTTAAAAAATAAATGTTTGATAGATTGAAAATATTTTTTTTTTAAATTAAACTTATGTAAATCAAATAAAAAAATTTCTATAAACTAATGATATTTTTAATTAATTTTAAGTGGATCAATAATTAATTTTATATAAAAAAGATATTTAAATAGATCAAATAATAATTTTTTTTTTTCGTTTGAATGACTTCAGCCCACCTGAGCCCTATCTCTAATTGGGAATATAATATAACACTGAACTTTCAAACAACCAAGAAGATTTAATTCAATCTCCCTTTTTACAAAGTTATTGTGGCATGATAGGTTTTATCAATAGGCTAAGTATCCATTGACTCGTTATTTTTTCATCTAATACATGTTAGGTTCAACATAAAATGCTCTTTTAACCAACTAAGAAAAATTGTATGTAGTTTTATAATTTATACAGTTCTATTATGCGTGTGGACTAGCTGAAGAGTTAATTTTGATCCATTCCTCTCAATAATAACTACATTATAAACTTTCATCAAAATGAATCAAATTATTTTAATTAACTATTATGGAGTCCCATTAAATTAAATTATTTATATCATTTAATTAAAAAAATTCTAAACTTGTTAATTACTGTTCATCCGATTTGAGTTGCTGATTGATTACTAACATTCTAATTTATTTCTTTATATAATCTCAAATCATTCAAATATTATAAAAAAGCACAGATCGTTCACATAAAATCATAATAATAATTTTTTTTTATCTTAATCCATAAAATATGATCAAAACAATAAATTAATATTTAGATATCACACATAATAAATTTTTTATAAATTCCTTTAGAAAAAAAATTTAATTTGACATAAACGTGGACGAACATATCTTTGCTATCAAACCACTACAAAATGATGATATAAATAAGAAAAGGAAATAAATATACTGGACATTGCAATACAACTGCAGAATAATATTAAACAAGTGGGTCAATAATTCGAAATGGATTATGGAATGTCAGCAATTAATAATGAAAGAGAGATCGTTTTGTGGACTTGCAAGTTCAAGATAAACGGAATTGCTTCATGTGCATTATCTGCAACAATAATCCAACCCTGGTGATATCCACATAGCCCAACTTCTACACTTTCACTTGTCTCTCCCCCTAATCTTTACAGAATCTGCCTTTTGATTTCTCTTTGCCCAAACTAAGAGATGATGTTTTAGATATAGTGAATGGCTATTTCGTAAACCCGTGTTCCGCGAGGATTGTTTTTAAAAAATATATATTTTTAATTAATTTTTAAGTTAAAAATATATAAATATTATTTTAAATAAAATAATATATAAATATAAAATTATTATATATTTTATTTAAATAACAATAATTATTATTGTAAAATAATTTTAATTTAATTTCTCGGTCGATATCTTTATTTTTTTCTTTATGTACTAATATAAAATTTAAATTGTAAATCACAATATATTCAAAGAAAGAAAAAATAATTAAGATAGAATTTAGAATATAATAAAAATAATTATATTATAATATATTAAAAGTGTTATATTATCTTAATTATTTTTTATTTTTATTTTCTTTCATTTAATTTATTCAAATAAAATTATTATATAAAAAAATTAAAAAATTATTAAAATTTCATATTAAATACTAATTATATATTTTTAATTATTTTTAAATATTTAAAATTATATAATTTTTTTTTAAAAAAAAGAAAATAAATCAAATATTGAATATAAATGGAGTTTCAAAACTTTCTCTACTCTGTAGTTTTAATATATATACATAATAGATATGTCATTCTAATATCTCATTTTATTATTTTATATTATGAAGTCAAATAGTAATTAAAATTAAATCGACAAAAATAATTCAAATTAATTTTTTAAATTATTATTAAGTCGAAATTATTACTACTATAATTTGAATTACAAGATTATAAAAATCTTATATACTGATGTATCATTTTATCTTATCAATTATTGAATATTATTTTTATCTACGAAACATAATTAAAAAACTGTGGAGTCTCTTCTAATAGCTTAGTTTTTAGGATTAGTTCTCCTTGTTAAATACTTATTATGACATTATTCAAAAAATAATATAAAATTAAATAAATTAAAAAATAATATTTATAAATCTTAAAATTTTTATTATTTGAATGCACTTTAATATTATGTTTTTCTAATTACAACTAAAACAATAATAAAATTTATTCATAATATTAAATTGATAAAATTAACATGACTCAAAAGGGCAACAAAACAGAAAGTAATTTATATATAGACTATATTTGCCTGCTAGCGGGGACAGACTCATATATTAGCTCATATAAAAATTTAAAATTTTCATTTCATTTATAAGTCGAAATATTTTACACATAATCTATTTGAGCTCAATTTTTTTATATAAAATTAATTTTTAGCTAGCTGTACTTATATTCCCAAGTTTAAAGAAACATTAAAATAATAATGAGAAGTTATTTTTAATGAACTTATTGGAAAATATAAATAATTGTTTACAGACTAGAGCAATTGGGTGCTTACAGGTCCACAAAATCTAACAAAGCACCTCTAAACCGAAAATAAAATTTTACCCAAACTTTGTAATAACTTTCTAACCCCCCAAACAGGAACTCACATGTTGCCCAGTCACAAGTCACCAACACCTCCCAAAACTGTCAACCTATCTGACTCTTTTGAATCATTGCGTCGCCCATCGATCCCGTTCCCTTCTCCATTCTCCGGGTTTTTATTGGGACCCGCTTTTCCACGTGTCAATCATTAATACATCTATGGACCTCACCTTGAGACCTCAACACCGCCACTCTTAGATGATGTTGTGGGTTTTATAATTTATTCGGATCGTCCAAACCCATAAAACCGGTCAATGCCCTAATTGACCCGGTCAAGCATGTTTTGCATCGGAATCCGGATAGAGCCCAGTCATATCAATCCACGTTTTTCAGTTTAATTGGTTCATTCTCTGGAATCCAATGACACTTTTCTTATTATAAAATCCACGACAGACTTGCTTTCTTCTTTGCTCCATTCACCACAGAAAATAAAAATAAAAATAAAAATGGCGCCAAAATCCTACTCTTTCCTGGGAGGTTTTCCGGCATTTCGAGTCACATTTTTTCTGTTACTTCTCTTTTTCAGTCCAATTTCCGGCGGTGGCCATAATTACCACGATGCTCTTCGCAAGAGCATTCTCTTCTTCGAAGGCCAGCGTTCAGGCAAGCTCCCCCCAGATCAAAGAGTCAAGTGGCGTTGTGATTCCGCCTTGCACGACGGCACTACCGTTGGAGTAACCTTCACAGAAATTATCTCCCTCATTGTTGCATTGGCATTATTTAAAGTTTCATTTTATCTCTTTATTATTATTATTATTATTCCTATTCTTATTATTTTCGTTTTAGAGGGATTTAACGGGAGGATATTACGACGCCGGCGACAATATAAAGTTTGGATTCCCAATGGCATTTACGACGACATTATTGTCATGGAGCATTATCGACTTTGGGAGGAGCATGGGGCCAGAGCTGAAGAACGCCGTTAAGGCAGTTAAATGGGCTACTGATTATCTGTTAAAAGTAACGGCAGTACCAGGAGTGGTTTATGTTCAGGTAGGTGATGCCTATTCTGATCACAACTGCTGGGAGAGACCTGAGGACATGGATACGCTTCGAACGGTGTATAAGATAGACGGGTCCCACCCAGGATCTGACGTGGCTGGCGAAACTGCCGCTGCATTGGCCGCTGCGTCTATTGTGTTTAGATCATGTGACCCTGCGTACTCCCGATTGCTTCTCGATCGAGCCGTTAGGGTACGTCTCTGTCGCACTGAATCGTTTCCCTTTTTTAGTAGACTGTCCTCTCTCTTCCTATACATGGATAAATCACTGATAAATTTATGATACTATATATTTTTATATTAATTGCTTGCGGTTAAAAACACAACGTATGAGAAACTTATCACCCAAGGCCCACCTTGGTGGCGAGTAGTTTGTCCCTCCTTAAGGTAGATTTTGGATTCGGTGCTCCTGTAGTATTCACGTGTGATTCATTTAAAATAAATATATAGTGTTTTATAAATTTTTTTTTATATTTTTAACATTGATCACTAACGTCACGATCACGATTTTTATTTGAACAATCTAAATATTTAACTATGATAAAATTTAAAAAAAAAATATGAGTAACTCTTAATTTTACCAACTATTTTCTTTTAAAAAAATCTTTTTGAAATTTACTTTTCTTTTTTTTTTTTTTTTCCTTTGAGATTTGAGGTAGCAATTATTGGTTGTTTTGAATGACAAAGAATTTAAGAAATTTTATGGGAATAAATTACTGTCTTAAATTGGAGTGTGGGACTGTGAGGTGTGTACTAAATCATGTTTGTGACCGCATTGAACTTATTTGCTCAATTCTCTTTTTTTTTTTTTTTTATCTGTTATTTAAGATTTTACACACATATTAAAATATTTATTAATTAGATTCAAAATAACTTATTTAATTTTATATTTTTAATTTTATCTTAAATTAATTTATTATATTTTAATTAAATATTATAAAGATAAAATGAGAAAAAATAGATAAATATTATTTTAAAAATTTAACACGATAATTAAAAATATAAATGGATAAATTTCTAAAATAATAGATAAAAAAAAAAATAAAAGAAATATATGTGTGAAGAACTTATTAGGTAAAACGGAAACATATTTCTCTTATTCACATTAAATATAATTAATGTATTCACATTAAATATAATTAATGTGAAACACATTAATATGAATTCACTTTTATATGAATAGAATTAACATGTTTTCGACATACCAAATAATTTATCATATATTGTATATCCTTTTAAAATTAAAATATTGAAATATAGTTTTTTATTTTATTTTATTAACGTTGGAAAGTAAAATTTTATTTTAGTGAAATTTAAACTCGAAAGAATGATTCAAATTTACCGTTAGGCTAAATTAATTAATTGCTGGAATTGCTAAGTCAAAAAAAGTTGTGAAAGTTTCAAAGGTAATAGTACTATAAAGTACAAAGTTCAATTAATATAACAACATATTTGCTAATATGATTGAGTATGCCGACCATTATATACTTCATTATTAAAATATATACAAATTGTACCTAGCTAATACAATAGCCTTGGTCCAACGATAAAACATCCGCGTAGGAATATTTGACCGTTGGTGTGTGTGAAACGGTAATATTGTAGGTGTTCGAGTTTGCTGATAGACACAGGGGTGCGTACAGCAGTAGCCTACATTCAGCAGTGTGCCCTTTTTACTGCGACGTAAACGGTTACCAGGTAACGAGCCGCTAAAATTTAGCCGTTAAATGAGCATTTTCCAATTAAGAATCGAGATTATAATATCACTGATTAATTATGAGAAAAAAATATTTTTTACAATATAATATATTTTGTAGGACGAGTTGCTTTGGGCAGCAGCATGGTTGCACAAGGCTTCACGCAGGCGCCAATACAGAGAGTATATAGTTAAAAACGAGATGGTTCTGCATGCTGGAGATACCATCAATGAGTTTGGCTGGGATAACAAGCATGCTGGCATTAACATCCTCATTTCCAAGGTATAAATTAATCAAGATCTCAATTAATTATTTAATTATTATCTAAATTATGCGGCTAAGGCCTAAGCTAAGCTAAGCTAATCTAATCAAGATCTTATGTTATATGTATCTTATTTTACAATTTTTTTTTAATCTTTATATGCGTTGCTGCTTATGAAAACCTATTGTCCTGTCTTATATTTTTGTTCTTCCTGTCTTTTGGTTTTTGTTTGCTACGTGGGGACCTTTTTATTATTGTTGTTTTATTTCTTTTCTTTTCTTTATACTGAAATTTGTAAAGTAGCAAAATGTATGTGTGTCACGTGGTGAGGAATAAAAAGAGAACATGGCTAAATGTGGGGGCGTGTGGGTCTACAATGCTGGACCCGTCTGGTTGTTAGATAAAAAGCCTAGATCTATGGGAAAAGGATTATGGAAAAACTTAAATAGTGATAAGAAAAAAAAATAAGAATAAGAATTTTGATGATTGCACATGATTAGCTTAGAATTTGGTTTTAATTGATCATAATGTGAGCGCTAATTTATTTATTTATTTTCTTTCAATGCAATCTGGACATTCCTTTATTAATAATTAAAGGGTCGATTCCTTTAAAAAGTCAAAAAAAAAAAAAAAAACCAGCAAATTAGGGGCTTTACTAAGGGGGCAAGTCTGAGAAATGCGAGTTGTATTGTCCCTTCAATTCAGAAACAGTTCGCCAAAAGTCCATAAATCCTTTCATTTTAGATCTGTCTTTGGGCGTGGGTCCCTCACGGATCACTGAGGCTGCATGTGCCCAAAGGCTGGGGACTTGTTTTCTTCCCATAACTCAGAGTCTGTGTCCTTTCCATGTTCTATTACTTTTCTTGAAAGTGATCCTGAGTCCTGATGAGTTCTCGACAAGTGCTGTTGTTTTTAGTTTTCTCCCTACTATTCTGTTCTCGTGATATTAATTAAGCAATTATATTAATTAATTTGAAACATTTTATAAGGAAAGGAGATTATTTATTCACTGAGACTAACATATCAAACAAAAGTATTGAATATATTATTTATATTATTTATCTTTTAACTCGTTCACAGGAAGTTTTAATGGGAAAAGCAAACTATTTCGAGTCTTTCAAGCAAAATGCAGATGGTTTCATTTGTTCTTTATTGCCTGGAATTTCCCATCCTCAAGTTCAATATTCTCCAGGTATGTATTTTTGCCTTTTTCTTAATAGTCATTACGTCCGAAAAATATAAGTTTATTTAAGAAAAATAATTAATTTACTTAAAATAATAATTTTTATTTAATATTTTTTACTAATATCCTTTCACTTATATTAATACACGATTATCTTAAAAATAGTTAAAATTTAATTTTTTTAATGTTAAGTATCAAAATCAATAAAATTTTATTATTCTGATAAAAAAATTAATTTTTTTTTATTAACTAATATCTCATCAACTCAACTCTTTTATTGTTTAATGAGAAATATGAAAAAATATATGTATATTTTGATTAATAGTTTAATAAAATTAATTAATAATTTATCTATAAAAATACAATGCATTAATGGTAAAATATATTAATTAAGTATAATTAATAAATTAACTATTTTTTAAAAAAAGAAAAGTGACTTGTAATTTGGGAGTAATAAAAATAAATAAATCTATGTTTTTGGATGAAAGGGGTATGTAATTTTATTTTCATATTAATTAGTTAATAATAAACAATTTCCAAATCACTTTGACAGCTAAATCACATTAAGTTACGCATAGCTATGCTAATAATCCAATAGCTTTCCAGGAAAAAAAAGCATATCATTTTTATTGTAGAGAAGCACGTGAGTAGGCTAAGTTTGTCAACTATGTTAAGAGTCCGGGGATAATTGTGCTTCTTTTCAAACTAAAGTTTTGTATATACATTATATTTTAATATTTTAAAATCCAATTATATTTATATATTTGCTGCTAATAGTAAATTAGTGTAAACTGTATAATTTAATTCTATAATCTGTATCAAAGTTTATATTTATATTAATGATAATAACAAAGTTTCTTATCTAAATAAAAGGTGGGCTAATCTTCAAGGCTGGAGGGAGTAACATGCAGCATGTAACGTCACTATCTTTCCTACTTCTGGCTTATTCTAATTATCTAAGCCATGCCAATAATGTCGTGCCATGTGGTGGGACAACAGCCTCCTCTGCACTTCTCAAGCAATTGGCTAAACGTCAGGTAACAACTATCATTCCCTTTCTTTTTCTTATTTAAAAAAAAAAAAAATAGTGGTTCCCATGGCTAATCCACAATACCATATATAATCAGGGGACCAGGAAATAAAAAATAAAAAATTATAAAATAAAGGTTACAAATTTTGTCTGTTGTTCAACATATGAAATGAATGTCTGTTATTCACGTGACTAGGAGAGTATTTTTGGAAATGAACGATTTTTTTTATTTTTATGGGTCTTATAATGCCAGGTGGACTACATTCTTGGAGATAATCCACTGAGGATGTCGTACATGGTTGGGTATGGTGAACGCTACCCACAAAGGATCCACCACAGGGCTAGCTCTTTACCATCTGTTAAAGCCCACCCGGCCCGTATAGCATGCAAAGCAGGGTCTCGCTATTTCTTTAGTCCTAATCCAAACCCAAATGTGCTTGTTGGAGCAGTAGTAGGTGGGCCGAATGTGTCCGATGCGTTTCCAGATTCCAGACCTTATTTTCAAGAGTCAGAGCCCACAACTTATATTAATGCTCCGTTAGTGGGCCTGCTGGCTTACTTTGCAGCCCACTCTTAATTGATTTCTATTTTGCCATGGTAATATTATTATTATTTACTACATAGAAATGTAATGTAAAGAGGGATATTAGTGGTGTGCGAAATGGTCACCCAATTACTACTACTATTACTGCCTATTGCATGTTATTGTCAAAAGATTCGAATTGTTCCTAACGAAGACGAAAAGAAAAGTTGCTTTCTATCTCAAAATTTTGGCTTCTTTTTCACATTGGCTTCTGTGAACAGCAATAATTGAAATTAGAAATTTAGAGTACTTCTTAAGCATATTCTACTTTACACCACGCCCCCCCCCCAATCATTTATGCAGTACCCCACAATCATTTAAGCATTACGATGTATATATATATATATATATATATAAATATATATATATATAAACCCCCAAAAACACACAAAAATAGACCTCAACACTTTAGATATATACATATTATCAGCTTATATTTCACACTTGTACGAGATGTCTTGTTGTTTGTTTTTGTGTTCTTACATAGATATATATATATATATATATATATATATATATAC
>CANXYC011781364.1:0-10766 GCA_948193065.1 Aleurites moluccanus
TTACATTTTGGGCTGCCCTTGTTCCTTAGTGATGTGGGATGTATCTTTTGATCAGTAAGGAACAAGAGGTAATTATAAAATGATAAATATAAAGATATGAATTATGATTACATGAATGATAGAAATGAATATTGAATGATATCTATATTCGACATGAATGTGTAGTATGAATGAGATCTAGGATATGAATATTCTACGGATTTATGATGGCCTTAAGCCTTCCCTTTCCTTAGGACCATCGCACCACTGGAGTCGGGGTGTGACAAAAATGCAAATAAGAAAAATTATGGACAAAAGTGCAATAATTGAAAGATGTGGGATCCACCAATTGAATCAAAATAAATTTTCTAGAAGTGAATAAGTGATGGCCGGCCATGATAAAAAAAATGAATTTTATTTAGTGATTTTTCTTTTATATTTATAGGAATGAAAAATGTGGCAAATTCTAGAAAATTCCACTTTTCTCTTCATTCTTTTAAGTTGGCTTTTGGTGTATGGAAAAAGAGAGAAGAATAGCTATTAATAAAAGGAAGTGGCCAAACCATTTAGAGGAGTATAACAACCAAAAAAAAATCTTCCAACCTTTCCAAAGAATCAACCAAAACTAACTAGGAAATTGAAGAAGGAAGATGAGGGAAGAAAGGAAATTTGTATTCAAGCTTTATGGAGGAAGAAAGAAGATGAAATTTAAGAATTTAATCTAAGGTAATTATTCTAAACTTATCATTTTTAATTGTATTAAGAGTTCTAAGGTTTGATTTGGCAAATAATTGTTAAAAATGTAAGGAATGAGTTAGGGTTTATATAGTTTCTAAATTCTATTTTAAAGCAGTAATTTATGGTTGACATTCTGAAATTTTAATGAATGAATTTGAAGATGGTTAAAACATGAAAGTTTTAGACAAATGTGTTAATAGACTTCTGTAAAAGGAATTTGTGAAATTCGAAGTGAGGAAAAAGTTATTGAGTAAAAACTGTGACTGACCTGAAATTAAGTTTTCTAGAAAATGCTACTGTGTTTTTATTATATATAATGATAGAGATAGAATTAGAAGAAGTTTTAAACATTAAAAATGTTCATTTATGTCTTATCTATAATCTTGTAAAAGGGTTTTTCAATTAGATTTGTGGTTTATGAGATATTAGGTCATAAGTGTAGACTACCCGGAATGACTATTTAACAGAACATAAGTTACAAAATTCTATTAATTTTAGGACCTTAAATTTTGAATTAGAAAAAGTGTTAAAAATAACAAATGTTAATTTATATGTTATATAAATGTTTGTAAAAGTTTTTTGTAATTGGATAAGTACATAATTAATTATAGGCATAGAAACAAGGTATGTCTGGATAGAGATTTCAGGACAGTAATTTAAATTTGGAAATTCACTAATAATTACTCAGTAATCCAAAAATTCTAAAATTTGGATATGTTATATTTTATGTGTCTATTTTCAATAGGAAAAATAATTACAGTAATTGGTTAAGTATTGATTGAGTTATTAACAAAAGAACAGTATCTGCCAGAATAAGATTTGTAAGCAGAATGCAGGCAGCAGGACTGGTTGTAACAGTAAGTTTAAATTAAAATCATAAATTGTGTAGTAATCATTTTAATGTGAAATTTGAATATGTTAGAACCTTTATGTTAAGTTTAATTAAGAACAAGAATTGAAACAATTGGATAATTGTAGAGAGAGATATGAGTAATGGAATACAGGCTGCCAGTAAAGAATTTTACACAAAAAAACCCTAGTAACTTGGAAATTTGAGGAATTTTCTTTAATATAAATATAAGTAATGTAAGTTTATCTTAAATAGTATCTAAATGAAAATTAATTGGATATGTAGAGTCAAGAATGAATAAGAGATGTGATGGGTACCATAAGAGATAAGGCAAAGAATCAAGGATAAAGGAAAAGGGAAATGTACAAGTTATAAGCTAAGGTGGGTAATGTCTACATCATTATGCATACCCATGTTTTAATTTGTTGATCCAATGATTATTTTTCCTTCTTGATTAAATGTCAGTTTGTTATTGTTGATCATTCTTTGATCTTCCTAAAGATTGGAATTTATCCATATTCATTGATTGCTATTGATATTGAAATGCCTTTTGTGTATTGATTGATAAGTAAAAGCATGTATCGAAAGCTATTGTACCAAAATGTTCTTAATACATACTTGATATTGTTATTGATTTCCATTGACCTATTTACATGTGGATTTGACAGAGTTGCCTCTCCGATAGGGTAGCGGGTACATACTGTCGGCAATGTGTACATTGATTACTGATGCCCTAGCTGAGAAGGGTTATTGGTCTTAGCCATAGGATCTGATCAGCCTTATGTTTACTGATACTGATGTGGTACTGATATGACTGGAGACTGTATGTTTATATATAGTCCATACCCTTTATCTGTCTTATCTTCATGATACGAGTATTGTTTACCTGATCATTGATTCCAAACTTATATCTTATTGCTTACCATTGATATTTTTATTACCATATACTCATGTCTCATATTTAATGATGTATACATGCTCACTGAGTATTTTATACTCACCAAATAGTGGTTTATAATTTTTACAGGGATGAGATAAAGGAAGTTGATTCCAAGTCAATTTATTTTTCGACTTGGGATGTCAAGTACATCGAGGTAGAATATTATTCACTAAAGGTTATAAGTGTCCACTCATAGAGTTCCATGGTACTGTGTATAATTAGATGATTGAGTACTATAATGATGTATGAACATTGAAATAATTGATAATTTAGTGGCATTAAAAAAAATAATGTGTAATGTATAATGATTGATAATGATAATGACAGTGAAATGATAGAAACAGTGGTATTGAAAATGCTAAAATAATATTTATATGTTTTAAAAGGGATTTAGAAGTGTTATGTATGTCTGTTGAACTGTGAAGTTGAGGGTATAAGAAAGGCAAATTATTGGGAGTAAAAAAAATATTTTTTGTGTAGGCTATGTAATTTTTGAAAGACCCGGTTTTGGGTCGGGAATAAGGTTAAAATTACAAAGGAAACTCTGGAAAATTTTCTATAAAATTTACAAGTAATAAATAGAATTTAAGCATTTATGAATGAATTAAAATTGATGGAATGATTAACAAATGGATTGTTTATGGGTTCTACAGGTTTCTAGTGATCTTAAGTCTACCCGTGCCCAAGGACCGTCGTGACCCAAAAGTGGGTCATGACACTAGACCTCTAAGCCAATTTCTATTAGCAGATCGGTTGGAAGACAGTTTAAACATAAATTTAAAATATTTATGAAATATATACCTTTGTAAATAGGGTTCACTAAGCTTACGCAACAGCTCCAGCCCTCCTTCCCAGCTCGTCACCAGCAATACCTTCAGAGAGGTATGAAGGATATTACTTACTGCCCTTACTTAATTAAGTCTTACTGGAACACTTTTGGATATCAGACCGTTTTGAAGGATGAAAGGTATATAGAAGCAAAATTATCATACAGATAAAGACAGACTTGAAAAAGGCTTTTCTTAAAAAACTCTGTATTTTATTTTGCTCCCCTCATTCAATAAGTTGAAGAGGTATATATAGACTTTTTACAAATGAAACTAGTGTCTGTATTATTGTTTTCCAGCTTAAAAGTAAAATAATTAACACATTACAATAATTAAGATAGGTAGCTGGAATAGTATGCCAGCTTTACAAAACTACAAAAATAAATAGTCAGCTGGTGCCTCTGGTACTATTTTTCAGTTATATTCAATACAATAATTAAATAAAGACAATGACTATTTTAATTTTATAGCCAAGGAGTCCTTATCTAGAGATAAGTTTTTTTCATCGGGACCATAAATTTTAAAGCTACTTTGGCCGATAGTGCTTTAATATCTGCAACTACTTTTAAAAAGCAATTCATAATTTATCACACTGAGGCTGACGTCATGGATGACGTTTTTGTCACTCCATCTGTAAGTTGCTAACTGGGGTGTCCATGCTTTCTCTTAGGTATGCATAATCCCTAGCCATTTCTTCTGCAACACGTTGCTCTCTGAACTAAGCAACTTTTTTCCAGACCTTCATGGTTTCAGGTTGGAAATCTAGACTTGGATTTAAATCTACTAGTCTCAAAAATAATTTTTGTACTTCTTCTTGTCCCTTAATCATGGACAATACTTTTGTAATAGGAGTATATTGGGACCATATAGTAATAAATATTTTACCATCTCCGAGAATGACATAATTACTTGCATAGATTGCCTTCTCCAGGCTAGCTTTGAAATTTTCAATTTTCACAGCTTGAGTAATAATCTCGTTTTCTTTATACATGTTAAAATAAATATTTAAGTTATGATTATTAACCTTCTGTGGGTCAATAAATCCCTCAGCCATAGTAGGACGAAGATCCCAAATTTGATAGGAATAACGAACAATTTCATCATCACGATAATCCATAATTGTGCTAATAATATAACTGGTAATTATTCTTGAGTCTGTACTCAAGAACTTTAAGGATTCCTACATAACAATTGGAAGTGATTTACACAGATTATTATCATTTTTATTGATCTTGATAATTTATGTCAGTCTTGCATCTGTGTAGTAGAGACTATCTTTCGCCATTTCTAAGGAAATTCTCAGATTTAGACCTCCATATCCTTGCCAATGGATGTATAGATGTAACATAGAATACTCTTTGAGAGAATGCTCTATCGAGTCCACCTTTTTAATCTTTCTGGTATAAGCCACTTCTGGCAGAATGTATGAATTCATTTTATCAAGAAGTTTATCCTTTTCCATTATTAACTGAAGGAAATATTCTTCATCATTTTTACGGATTTCACGTTGTTTTTCTAAATATAAAATATATGAAACAACTTCATCTATAAAGTGTTGTAGTTGCTGGAAGTGTTTTTTGGCTAATCCTCCATGCAATCTAGAACACAACATAGATCCGTCTTTTGAAAGACCATAATCGTACTTTATAAAGTACCAGACATTTTCATCCTTGCAGATGTTTGAAGCCTCAGGGTTATCTACTCTCATGATCTTCATGAATGTCTTCAAATTCATTTTCAGATTCTTTCATTGTGATTTCCTTAGGAGATAGTTGGATTATCTATTTTTTAAATTCATATGTCCTAAAAATAATATCCCAATTTAATTCATCACAATCAAAATTTTCATCCTCAAAGCTTTTATCAGTTTTATCCTCTTCACGAGTTTGATTTGGAATCTGTAAAGATTCACTGGCTTTTCCACTAGTCATGTGTTTGTGATCTGACACATCACCAGAGTTTTTATAACTCTCCTCTTATAAAGGAGTTTGATTTGGAACTTTTAAACATTCACTAGCCTATTGATTTGGAATCCATAAAGATTCACTGGCACTTTCATAAGCCTATTGGTTTAGAACTCAACATTCCTTGACACTTCCACTAGCCTTTTGGTTTGGAACCACTAAAGGTTCACCGGCACTTTCACCAGCCTTCTTTGAGCCATTATGGCTACCCACCTGTGAAGGAGTTGGGCGTTGCGGCCTTCCCATAATGGCCATTTTACCTTCATTCTTTTGATGAAGTTCTTCTCTGAATCTTTTTACCTGTTCAGGAGTAAGGCTAAGTTTTTTTGCTGCTTTTTCGTAAAAGTCTTTAGAGGCCCGCTCTTTTTAGATCTAGAGGTTTTTCTCTTCATTCTTTTGTATCAAGGATGTAATACCCTAGTAGATAGAATAATGGATAGTGAGAAAGTACAGAAGACAGTATGGATATAACGAATTATAGTAACAAATATACTATTAATAGAAGTATGAATAGTCTCAATCGATTATTGAAATATACAGAGAATGGTAGAGAATAACACTCAGGAATTTTTGAGCCTCAATCGGGTCACTTTTGAGATACTGTCCCGAAAAATGTCGATGTTAATTACACTGTCGGGGAAATAGCAGTCCGACTAATTTTAGAATTTTTAATCCAAACCTGGGGAGATTAAGCTAGTTAATTTTATGTGAAATTATGGTGAAAAAAAAGAGTTGAAAAATATTTTGGAACACTGAAAATAAGAGTAATGGCAAAATCATAATTTATGGCAACTTTGGGGGCAATTTTGGAAATCCACTATTTGGGATCCAAAAATGACCCAGAACTATTTTTAAATGATAGAACAACCTAAAATAAGGTATTTCACTCCCCATACTTGAGTTTGAATCTAAAAATAATAGATAGAATAAATTACAGAAAATTTTGGGATCAAAACACAAATAAGGAAAATTTTGGGCCAAAGTGCAATTAAGCAAAGTTGTGGGACTCACCCAATTGCACCAAAATTCTAGAAAAGAACACTTAGTGGCTGTCCATATTGATAAAGGAAGCTTTTTGGTATAGATTTTTTTACCTAATATGCTTAGAAATTGGACAAATGTCCATATTTCTAAAAAATTCTATTTTCTTTTTAATTCTTTATAAGATGGCTTTAGTGTATTTATAAAGAAAGGAAATGGTTAGCTATGAGAAATGAGGGAGCTGAACCATATAGAAGAAAATAACTAAAGAAAATTTGTTCCAATCCTTCCAAAGAAAACAACCAAAAGAAGATAGGAAATTTGATGGAAGAAAGAAGATCAATGGAGAAAAAGTTGCTGGAAATTAGTATCCAAGTTATATGGAGGAAAAGAGAGGATGAAATCCAAGTATTTAATTCAAGGTAAAGTCTCCTAAACTTTAGTTTTTAGTTTAATTTAAGAGTTCTACGGCTTGATTTGGCAAATAATTGAGGTAATTAAGCTAAAAGTGTTAAAGATGAGCTAGGGTTTAAAAGAGATTTTGAATCTGTGTTGAAGCAATAAATTGTAGGCAGTAATCTAAAATTTTAATGATTGAATTTGAGGATGGACAAAACATAAAAGTTGTATATAAATATGTTAATTACATGTCTATAAAATAAATTTGTAAAATTCAAAGTGAGAAAAGAATTATTAGGAAAAAACCGTGTCTGACTCAGAATTTGGGATTTTCGAAAATGCTATTGTATTTTTATTGTACAGAATTATAGAAATAGAATTATAACAAGTGTTAAAAATTAAAAGTGTTAATTTATGTCTTTTATAAAATCTTGTAAAGTTTTTTTTCAATTGAATTTGTGGTTTATGAGATATTAGGTCATGAGTATAATCTGCCCGGATTGACTGATAAACAGAATATAGGCTACAGAGTTCTATGGATATGAGGACCTTAAAGTCTGAATTAGAGAAAGTATTAAACATGAAAGATGTTAATTTATATGTTTCTAAATGAATGTAAAATGATTTTGTAATTGGATGAGCATGGAATTAATTATAGGCATGAAAATATGGTCTGTTTGGATAGAAATTTCAGGGCAGTAGTTTAATTTTGGAAATTCGCTAATAATTGTGCAATGATCCAAATATTCTAAAATTTGGATATGTTATAATATTATATGTCTATTTTCAATAGAAAAAATAATTACAATAATTGGATAAGTATAGATTGAGTTATGAGATAAAATAGTACGGACTGCCAGAATAGGATTGCAGGCAGAATGCAGGGTGGCAGGGTTGGTTATAAGCTTAAGTTTAAATTAACACCATAAATTGTGTAGTAGTGGGATTAATATAAATTTTGGATATATTAAAGCTTAATATGTCTAGTTTAATTAGGAAATAAGAATTGAAGCAATTGGATAAGTGTAGAGAGATATATGAGTAATGAAACATAGGCTGCCAGTAAAGGTTCTTTATAGGCAAAACCTAAAACTTGGAAATTTGAGGAATTTTCTTTAATATAAGTATAAGTAATGTAATTTTATGTTAAATAGTATTTAAATGGAAATTAATTGAATATATAGAGTCAAGAATAAATAAGAGACATGATGGGTGCCATAAGAGATAAGGCAAAGAATCAAGGATAAAGGAAAAGGAAAATGTTCAAGTTATAAGCTAAGGTGAGTAATGTATTCATCATATTCAAGTCTTGATTTGTTGACCCAATGAACATGTTTACTTCTTGATTGAATATCATCATATTATTGTTATCGATTATCCTTTGATTTTCTTCAAGATTAAAATGATCCATATCTATAGATTATTATTGATATTTGCAATGCCTATTATATTTGTTCACATTGAAAACTGTACCAAGATATTGTGCTTGATTGACTATGTATCCGAATTGCTTCTAAAAGTATGCACACCAAATGTTTAAACGGATACATAATTAATGAAATGCAATGACATTGATTGACAAGTAAGCCAATGTGTATCGATCGAAAGCCATTGTACCGTAACGTTCCTAATGAATACTTGATATTGTTATTAATTTCCATAGGCCTATTTTATATGTAGATTTGACAGAGCTACCTCTCTGACGGGGTAGTGGGTACATACCGTCAGCAATGTGCACATTGATTTTACATGATACCCTAGCTAGGAAGGGTTAACTGTCCTAACCATAGGACCTGATCAGCCTTATTTACATGATATGAGAACATAAGAGTGTACATGTGTTCATGGCCTATTATCTGTCTTATCTACATGATACAAGTATTGTTTACCTGTTCAATGACTCCAAGCTTATATCTTATTGCTTACCATGCCATTCTTTCATCGATTTGATTGTTACCTATTCCAAACTTCCAAAGACATTTGGTGTGCAAATTAATTAACTTTGACATATAAATTGAATATACTGATATTCTTCATTATATTTATTGATACTTGACTTCCATTGACAACTTTTATTATCATATGTTTATATCGCATGTTTAATGATTTATACATGCTCACTGAGTATTTTATACTCACCAAATAGTGATTTATAATTTTTATAGGGATGAGATAGAGGAAGCTGATTCCAAGTCAATTTCTTTTCCGACTTGTGATGTCAAGTACGTCGAGGTAGAATCTTATTCTCTAAAGATCGTGAGTGTCAATTCTTAGAGCTCTATGGTAATGTGCATAATTAGATGATTAAGTACTATAGTGATATATGAACAGTGAAGTAATTTACATTTAAGTGATGTTAAAATATAATGTGATTTATATTAAAGTTTAATAATGAATGACTATAATGTTGTAATACCTAAAAAAAAAATTATGCATGTTGTTGAGATGATTGTGGATAGATTAATGTTTCGAGAATTTTAAAATCTGTATTCAGGAAGGATCTTATGAGTAAGCTTTCATGATCTTAAAGGAATAATTTTAAAAAAAATATAAAATATAAGAGTTGTAGATTTATATCTTATCTTTAAGTCTGTAGAACTGCTTTGTAAAATTTTGTGTGTGTGAGGAGATATGCTTCCTCGACCAGAACTTGTGTAGTTCACTATTTCCTACAGAAAGTTTGAAAAATTTTGTTTATTCTGAGAATGTTAGAGGCTGAGCGAGTCAAAGGTGTAAACATGAAAAATGTTCATTTATGTGTTATATAGATGGTTGTAAAATTTCAAGGAGATTGGATAATTGTAGCTCAAGAGAGATCTAAATTAATCATATCTGCTCGGATAGTACTTGGAGAGTAGAGTCAGGGTGGAATTTAGAAATTCACCATAAATTGTGTAGATCTCCTTTTGACCTGAATTTTAGATGTCCCTAAGTGTATATTTTAAGTGACAAAAAGAATGGATGAGTTTGGATGTCTGAAGATCATTTGCGAGCTGGTTTAATGAGATTTGATGAGGAAAGTTTTCTAGCTTGGCAGAAATAGGTAGTGCGAGATGGCTCCTAGATTTTGAGGTGGTTAGAAGCTAATCGAGTTAGGTAGGTGGAATTCTGCGAAGTGGGATAGGCGAGGTGGAATTGGTGAAGTGAAATTCTGCGAAGTGGGATTTGCGAGGTGGAATTGGCGAAGTGAGATTAGCGAAGTGGGATTTGCCGAAGTGAAATTTGGCGAAGTGGAGATTGGCGAATTGGGATTGCCGAGGTAGAAGTTGTCGAAGTGGAATTTGGCAAAGTGGAGATTTGCGAGGTGGCATTTGGCGAGGTGGAAGTTGGCAAAGTGGGATTACCGAGGTAGAAGTTGCTGAAATGGAGATTGAGGTGACATTTGATGAGGTGGAAGTTGGCGAAGTGGGATTGCCGAGGTAGAAGTTGTCGAAGTGGAATTTAGCGAAGTGGAGATTTGCGAGGTGGCATTTGGCAAGGTCGAAGTTAGCGAAGTGAGATTGCAGAGGTAGAAGTTGTCGAAGTGGAATTTGGCGAAATAGAGATTTGCGAGGTGGAAGTTGGCGAAGTGGGATTGCCAAGGTAGAAGGTTGTAAAGTGGGTTTGGCGAAGTGGGTATTAGTGAGGCAGTAGATTATTGGAAAGAGAAATAGTAGCCATTTCTTACGATAACTTCTACTCTTTTCTTTCTTTCTTCTTCGTTTCTTCTCCTATCTCTCTCCAATCTGTTTCATTTGTTTTCTAATGCATTAATACTCAGAATTAATACATTAAATCATTAAATTATTACATTCAAAGGCTTCGATCATCATTTTCAAACTCAGATCCTTCAAGAACTCATTTTTAGGGAATTAAGGTGATTTTCTTCAAACTTCATTTTCTTTTTTAGATTAAGATTTCTGGTAGTTAGAATAGAGTATTTAAGGCTATTAATTTTGATTAATATGAAAGATACCAAAATTTATGAATTTTGATGAATAGTGACATGAATAGTAAGTATGTTCTAAATTTCAGATTTTCTTTAAGAGATGAATTAAATTGATGTTAGGAAACAATAATAGAGACTGTAAGATGGTTAAAATTATAAG
>CANXYC011781528.1:0-11238 GCA_948193065.1 Aleurites moluccanus
ATTCCATAGGGATTATATACACATCACTAACCATCATTCAATGGATCAATTTTGGCAGAGAAAAACAAGCCAAAAACTAAGGCAAAATCAAAGGCAATTTGCCCTAAAGTGGTTCGGCCACTTTTGGGTTTTTACATAGGGATTCCAATTGGCAGTTTAGTAATTTAGGCATAACAGATGATGCATGTGATTCTAGGTTCTACAGGTGCCAGTCGCCATTGGCATCTCCCGTGCCCTAGGACCATCACGGTCCTGGAAACCGGGTCGTGACATTTATTGTTGTGCTTATAATGCCTCTGGAATTGCCTACAATGTATGTTGATTATTGATATTTAGGGCAATGTCAATGTTGCACCAAAACCTTGCCAATTTGTCCACCCATTGTTGCACACCATGTGTTCGATAAAATGTCTAGCTCAAAAATCCATAGGCCAACCATTTGAATGCCATCGTCGCCAGCGATAATGGCATGCCAATTGCGTCAACTTTTTGTTCATAAATGGCCAACTTATGTTTTATCCCATTATTGGTTGCTAAACCTTTGATCATTGTATAATCAATTGTTATTGTTATTCCATTGATTCTATTGCTCATTGAATTGATTGATTATGAGTTATTGATACTTGGTGATGCCATTATTGTGAAATGGTATTTATTGATGTGTTTCTTATTTCTATTGATTCTGATGTGATTTAACAGAGATGCTGCCCTGACTGGGTAGTGAGTGCATATTGTCGGCATTGTGCATAATGTATTGTTATTATGCCCTAGCTGGGAAGGTTATCAGTCCTAGTCATAAGACCCGATCCATCTTATGTTTATTGATATGAGATTGATTATGTGTTTCACATATATTGTATGCGTTTTATGGCTCTAAATTTGTCTTATCCATGTGATATACTCTCCATTGATGTGATTGTTGACTTACAGTCATATTATGTACTTGATTCTATATCCAGAGATTTTGAGCAGATTGATTCATTTATTTCATCTGCCTATTATTTATTGATATTCCATTACCTATTTTATTGGTCGATGCATATTAGATTCACTGAGTATCATATATACTCATCCTCTCACTGTTTCCCATCTCTAGGGACAGAGTAGGAGGTAGATTCTTGGCTTTTGTTCCTCCATAGAATTCTGCAGTCTGATAAAGACAGTGTAATTAATTTAAACATTGTATCTTTTATATGAGTACTAGAGGCTCTATGGATATTGTATAAGGTATAGACAGATTGTGTATATAATGTGTATGAGATATTTAGGAGTATAATGTATATAATTGTGATAATTACAGAAAGTATCAGAATGAATGACAGAGTAACATAATAAATAGTGCTTATGTAGTTATATGACTATAGATTGATATGTATTGTATGAGATTGTATAGATGTGATGATGGGTTCTATGGGTGTCGATCGCCTCTGGCATCTCCCGTACCCTAGGACGGTCGCGCTCTGGAAATGTGTCGTGACAGAGGTGGTATCAGAGCTATAAGTTACAGATAACAAAGCATAGGTTACAGATAAAAAGTAACTAGGTTATAGAGGAATAGTAACTAAGTACAGTATGGATAGAGTTAAATGGACTATGGAGCATAGGAATTCCTGTATCGTTTATTGATGTGTTCATCAAATATGTATGAGTATTTTGCGCTTTTGTAATGTACTGAGTATATTTTTTGTTTTTTGACAGTTTACAGAGATGTCGGACGATGGAGATAGGGATACCAGAGAGGCAGAGGTAGCCTTTAATGAGTCCCTGGTTAGGGAATTTTCTATTTCCAAGGGACTATCTAGATCCCGACGGATTATAGAGGAGACAGAGAGGAGTGATGACCCCTGGAGGATAAAGATGATAAGGGGAATGATGGATTTGAGTAGGGAACTATCAGATTTGAGGCGAAAACTACAGAATATACCGCCACCTCCAGCACTAGCACCAGCAGCGGTGCCACCCCCTGTTACACATACTGCAGTACCTATTGCTCTAGCTTCTGTATAGTCAGTTGTGGTTCTTAGAGAGCCTATTGAACAGGAATCCCGCCAAGTTATTGAGGAGAGCATAGTTTCTATATTTAGCTTTTTTAAGCTAAACTTGCCAGAGTTCATAGGCGATAGAGGTGATGAGCCGAATGACTTTCTTGAGCAGGTTGAGAAGGTAGTTAGGAGACTACCTTGCTCCGATGCTAAAGCAGTTGAGTTAGTTGGATTACTTTTGAAAGGGAAAGCTTGGACATGGTTTTCCAAGCATATGGAGCCCGGATTGTATGGTGATCATCCACCTACCTGGGCAGAGTTTAGATAGGGATTGATTGATAAGTTTTTGACTGAATAGGTAAAAGCAAGAAATTTGATTCAGTTTGAACAACTGGAGCAGGGTAACAGAACTGTTGACGAGTATGCTAAGGAATTTATTAGATTGAGCAAATATGCTACGTGCATTATTCCTACTAAGGTGGACTTGATTGTAAGATTCAAGAGAGGATTACATGCCTCACTTCATAACGCCTTAATTGCTACAGAGGTCACATCTCTAACTACTATTATTGATAAAGCTAATCAAATGGAAGAAAAGTATAAGTCAGAGAGAGCTAAAAGAGAAAAGAAAAGAAAAGGAGGACCTGATTCTCAAACCATAAGAGGTGAGGTCAGCTCCCAACCAAGACAGATAGAGTCTATGCCTAAATTTGATCAGAGACCTCCATCTAGCAGTCAGAGGAGGAGGACATAGAGTAGGGGACCTCCAGTGCAGTCTGCACCTGTATATTTACATGGTTCTTCTAGACCTGCTACACAGATGCCCATTGTGCCTACTTGTGGTTTTTGTGGTAAAAGTCAGGTGCTTGCCTGAAATGTGGGCAACATGGTCATTTTATTAGTAAATGTCCCTTGTGGGGTGATCAGCAACCATCTGCTACAGTTTCTCAACCTATTATTCATATGAGTCAGAATGTTGCCAGAGAGGCTCCTGGTAGGGGCAGAGGCAGAGGACAGGTACTGAGCAGCGGTCAGGCCCTAACAGGAAGAGGTCAGGGGTGAGTCTTTGCTGTGAACACTCATGAGGCACAGAGATCAGATAATGTGGTTACATGTACTATTCTAATACATAATGAGATTCTTGATGCTTTGTTTGACTGTGGTGCTACACATTTGTTTGTTTCACCTCAGTTTGTACCTAAGTTAAATAAAGATAGACAATTGTTGAGTGTGCCTCTAGTGATAGCTACACCTATGAGGGAGAGTATAGAAGTGGATTATTATTACCTTGATTGTGTGATTGAGATAGATGATAACATTCTGCGTGCTAATTTGATTGAATTGTCTATGTTAGAGCTTGATGCGATCCTTGGTCTGGATTGGGTAATGACACATCAAGGAGTTATTAATTGTTATGAGAAGACGGTTAAATTCTAGCCTGAGGGGTTGCCTAAATTTGAATTCTTGGGTGATCGACAGGAGTTTGGAATCAGTTTTGTTTCTGCTATCCAGGCTAAAAGGAAGATAGGGAAAGGTTATTCAGTATACCTGGCTCATGTGATTGATGTACAGAAGGTTTCTGTAGATATTGATTAGATTCTAGTAGTTCGAGAATTCTCTAATGTTTTTCCTGAAGAATAGCTAGGTCTACCCCCAAACAGGGAGATAGAGTTTGAGATTGAGGTGTATTCAAGCACCGATTTGATATCCATTCCTCCGTACATAATGACACCAGCAGAATTGAAAGAGTTAAAGGTGCAGTTCCAGGAGTTATTGGATAGAGGATTTATTAGACTGAGTAGTTCTCTATGGGGTGCTCCAGTGCTGTTTGTGAAAAAGAAGGATGGCTCTCTGAGGATGTGCATTGATTATAGGCAACTGAATAAGGTGACAGTGAAGAATAGATATTCGTTGCCACAGATTGATGATCTATTTGATCAGTTGCAGGGTGTCAGTCATTTCTCTAAGATTGATTTGAGATCTGGGTATCACCAATTGAGAATCAAGAAGGGTGATGTACCCAAGACTGCTTTCAGGACTTGATATGGACATTATGAGTTTCTAGTGTTGCCATTTGGGTTGACTAATGCACCGGCTGCATTTATGGATCTGATGAATAGAGTATTTAAGTCATTCTTGGATAAGTTTATCATAGTGTTCATTGATGACATTCATATCTATTCCAGGAGTGAGGAGGAGCAATTAGAGCATCTGAGGATTGTACTGCAGACACTTTGAGAGTATTAGTTGTATGCTAAGTTGTCTAAATGCCAGTTCTGGCTAACAGAAGTGTGTTTTCTAGGTCATCTGATTTGTAAGGAGGGTATTATGGTAGATCCTCAGAAGGATGAAGCAGTTGCAAATTGGCCTCAGCCTTCCAGTGTTTCAAAGATCCGTAGTTTCCTTGGTATGGCAGGATACTACAGGAGATTTGTGAAGGATTTCTCCAAAATTGTTGCTCCGTTGATTAAGTTGACTCCAAAACAGGAGAAATATCTGTGGACTGATGAGTGTGAGAGCAATTTTCAGACTTTGAAGTCTTGCCTCACTAGTGCTCTAGTATTAGTATTGCCATCATAGGATGAGAAGTTTACAGTGTATTGTGATGCTTCTCGAATTGGATTGGGATGTGTTTTGATGCAACTTCGGAGAGTGATTGCCTATGCTTCTCGGCAGTTAAAGAAGCATGAGGGAAACTATCCGACATATGACTTAGAGATGGTAGCAGTAGTGTTTGCACTGAAGATCTGGAGACATTATTTGTATGGGGTCTAACTGCGAGATATATACTGATCAAAAAATTTTATAGTATATACTTCAGCAGAAGGATCTGAACCTCCGACAATGCATATAGGTTGAATTGCTAAAGGATTATAATTGTGAGATCCTTTACCATCCGAGTAAGGCTAATGTAGTAGCTGATGCACTGAGCTGGAAATCTATGGGCAATCTAGCTCACATCTCGGTTGTCAGGAGACCTTCGATCCGTGAGATGAAAGAGCTAGCTGATATG
The DNA here is from genome assembly GCA_948193065.1 of Aleurites moluccanus. Classification (NCBI taxonomy): domain Eukaryota; kingdom Viridiplantae; phylum Streptophyta; class Magnoliopsida; order Malpighiales; family Euphorbiaceae; genus Aleurites; species Aleurites moluccanus. The sequence goes on from CANXYC011781528.1 coordinate 4,996, forward strand.
CATGTAGAGTTGGATTTGGGATCTCTAGATCAAAACTAGGCTCTGATAGCCTAATTTCAGTTTAAGGCACTGTTGATTGATGACATTAAAGTGGCATAGGATAGGGATCCATATCTATTAAAGCTTAAAGGTGATGTTCTGAATGGTAAGGCAGCAGAGTTCACAGTAGAGAATGATGTACTGAAGTATGGGAAACGGATATGTGTACCCGACATTGATGGCCTACGAAATCAGATTATGAGAGAGGCTCGCTATTCATCATATAGTGTACATCCTGGAATTACCAAGATGTATCATGATCTAAGGGATGTGTATTGGTGGTCTGGTATGAAGAGGGATGTAGCTCAATTTGTTTCTTCATGCTTAGCCTGTTAGCAGGTTAAGTTTGAACATCAGAAGCCGTCTGGCTTGCTTCAGGAGATTGAGTTGCCAGAGTGGAAATGGGAGCAGATTACTATGGATTTTGTAGTTGTTTTACCGAGGACTACACAGGGTTATGACTCCATATGGGTTATTGTAGATAGATTGACAAAGTTTGCCCATTTCCTAAAAGTGAAGACTACTTACTCTGCAACTCAGTATGCAAGGTTGTATGTGGACAAGATTGTACAGCTTCATAGAGTGCCAGTGATGATCATATCTGATAGGGGTACGCAGTTTACTTCTCAATTTTGGTAGAAGTTCCAGGAAGCTATGGATACCCAGTTAAGGTTTAGTGCAACTTTCCATCTACAACTCGATGAATAGTCAGAGAGGACTATCCAGACTTTGAAGGATATGTTGAGATTATTTGTTCTAGATTTTAAAGGTAACTGGGATCAATGTTTATCGCTGATTGAATTCTCCTACAACAACGGCTACCATTCTTCTACTGAAATGGCTCCATATGAAGCACTGTATGGTAGAAAATGCAAATCTCTGGTATGTTGGGTGGAACCAGGGGAAAGACAGATAATGGGACGAGAATTGATAATGGAAACAATGGAAAAGGTGCCTATCATTAAGGAATGGATGAAGACCGCTTTCAGCAAACAAAAGAGTTATGCTTATCTGAAGCGGAAGGATGTTCATTTTGAAGTTGGTGACCATGTCTTTCTTAAAATCTCACCAATGAGAGGTGTCATGAGATTTGGGAAGAAAGGGAAACTATCACCTAGATTTGTAGGCTCATTTGAGATACTTGATAAGATTGACAATGTGGCTTATAGATTGGCTCTTTCACCAAATTTGAGCCATGTTCATCTGGTGTTTCATATTTCTATACTAAGAAAATATATATATGATCCATCGCATTTATTGGAAGTACAGGATATTGGGGTTACTGAAGACTTATCATTTTAGGAGCTACCTATAGAAATTATGGATCGACAAGTCAGACAACTGAGGAACAAAGAAATTCCAGTGGTTAAAGTACTATGGAGGAATCAGTCGATGGAGGAGTGCACATGGGAAAGCAAGCAGGACAAGAAGGACAAGTATCCATTCTTGTTCCATCATTGATGTATGTATGTATTTTAAATTCGATGACGATTTTATTTGAATGAGGGTAGAATGTAATACCCTAGAAAATCATACTATGATTTTATGATTAAAGTTCTCAGTATGTGGTTTGAAATTATTGAAATGACTAATGATAATTTTAGAAACTCAGTTAGAGTGAAAACGGAAAACTTTTTCGAAAATTATCGGTGTTGATATCGTTGCCGCAAAAATAGCAACCCGGTCAACAGACGAATTTCTGATTCTGACTAGAGGGTAAATGATTATGTATATGCATGTGTAAATACAGTAAAAAAAAGAGGTGAAAAATGTTTAGGAACACTAAAATAGTAAGTGATGGCAAAACCGTAAATAAATGGAACTTTAAGAGTATAATGGAATTTGGACTGTCTGAGTTTCAGAACAGCTCTGAAACTATTTTTATTATAAAGTATAAATAAAAATAAGATGTTTGAATATTCACTTTGAAATCTAAATCCCCACGGAATCGTCAAAATAAATTACAAAAGGAAATATGGCAAAAGTTCAATTTAAGGAAAGTTTAAGGACCAAAGTGAAATTTATCTAATGTGACTTACTATATAAGACATGCTTAGAAAATTTTAGGCCATTTCTTCCCTTTTTTTTATCAGAAATTTCTTCTTCCATTTTCCATTGATTTTTCTTCAATTTTGTTAAGGAAAAAACATGGAAACTTGAAACAAACTTCATATTCTTCATCCTCCATCCATTTGCAACCATGGAAATCAAGAAAATTCAAGAAATAAAACATTGAGGAATTTCGGCCATGTCATCATTTTGAGGTAAAATGATGTTTTGTTTGATTTTATGATTGATTTAGGGTTATTTGATGTTAGTTAGATTGGGTAAAATGTTTAATTGTATCAATTTATGCATATAGCATTTTTTCCCAATTTTCAAACCCTAAACCTAAGTTGTATGAGATGGCTATGTGAAATTGAGTTAGTATATGTAAATTGAGTGTAGCATAAGTTAATTGATTAGTATTTTATGGTTGATTTGTTGTAGAAAATTCAATTAAGGAAAATTGCACATTTTGCCTAATTTGAGGAAATTGAAGGAATTGGTGGCAAACCAATTTTGCTAGCTTATTTGGAATTCTAGGTGAGTCTTTTATGCATCATTTAATATGCCTAAAGTGTTAAAATGTCAATTGGAAACTTGCTCCAAAATGCCATGTTTGGCCGAACCACATTAGGGCAAAATTGCCTTTGATTTTGCTTCATTTTGGCTTATTTTCCTAAAATAATTTGATTCATTTAATGTTGTTTATTATTGTGTTTATAATGTCTATGGAATTGCCTATAATGTATGTTGATTGTTGATATTTGAGGCAATGTCAACATTGCACTAAAACCTTGCCAATTTATCCATCCATTGTTACATACCATGTGTTCAATAAAATGTCTAGCTCAAAAATCTATAGGCCAACCATTTGAATGCCATCGTCGCCAGTGACAATGGCATGCTAATTGCATCAACTTTTTATTCATAAATGACCAACTTATGTTTTATCCCATTGTTGCTTGCTAAACCTTTGATCATTATATAATCAATTGTTATTGCTATTCCATTGATTCTATTGCTCATTGAATTGATTGATGATGAGTTATTGATACTTGGTGGTGTCATTATTATGCAATGATATCTATTGATGTGTTTCTTGTTTCTATCAATTCCGATGTCATTTGACAGAATTGCCGCCCCGACAGGGTAATAAGTACATACTATCGACATTTTGCATAATGTATTGTTATTATGCCCTAGCTGGGAAGGGTTAGCAATCCTAGTCATAAAACCTTATCCATCTTATGTTTATTAATATGAGATTGATTATGTGTTTCACACATGTTTTATGCTTTTCATGGCTCTATATCTATCTTATCCATGTGATATACTCTCCATTGATGTGATTGTTGATTTACAGTCATATTTTGTACTTGATTTTGTATCTAGAGATTTTTAATAGGTTGATTCATTTATTTCATCTGTCTATTGTTTATTATTATTCTATTACCTATTTTATTGGTTGATGCATATTAGATTCTTTGAGTATCATATATACTCACCCTCTCAATGTTTCCCATCTCCAGGTACAGAGTAGGAAGCAGATTCCTGGCTTTTGTTCCTCCAAGGAATTCTGCAGTCTGATAAAGACAATGTAATTAATTTAAACATTGTATCTTTTATATGAGTACTAGAGGCTCCATAGATATTATATAAGGTATAGACAGATTGTGTATATGATGTGTATGAGATATTTTGGAGTATAATGTATATGATTATGGTAATTACAGAAAGTATCAGAATGAATAACAGAGTAACAAAATAAATAGTGCTTATATGGTTATATGACTACAGATTGATATGTGTTGTATGAGATTGTATAGATGTGATGATGGGTTTTATGGATGTCGGTTGCCTCTGGCATCTCCCACACCCTAGGACCGTCGCGCTCTGGAAACGGGTCGTGATATTAATGCATTCTAACTGTATCTCAAAAATTATTCTTAGTTATTTCGGTATTCCCAGACTAATAACTGATTAGATTATTGTTCAATCATGGTAATATTTCTTAGGGTATTACATTCACCCTTTGAATTTTATTCCTACTATTATATTACCAAAATATGATATACATACATCTCTTTTGAATAAGAGTTCATATCCTAACATTATTAATCTGGATACAAAGATTATGTTCCGGTAAGCATTAGGAATATGCAAAACATCTTTTAAAAGCAAAACATGATCACGAAGATCAATAAAGGTGGATCCAATGGCCTTGGCTGCAATACTTGCTCTATTGCCAATCTTTAGAGTCACCTCTTCCTTTCCCAAGCCTTCACTGCATTCCATATCCTACGAAAATGCACACACACTGAGCTAGCACCTTAATCAAGGATCCATGCAACAGATGAATGAAAAAACACATTAGAATAGCAAGAAAGAGATATACCTTCTCATTTCTCCTTGCCTTTTCCCTTTCTCTTAAGGCAATCATTCTTCTAGTGTCCTTTCTCCTAACAGTAAAAACACATGCCCCTTGTTGCACCAACTGTCGTGTTCTCATGGTTCTTCTCAATACTGCCCTTGGGCTTAAGGGGTTGGCTTTCTTTTTCTTGCTTCTCCTCTTTTTGATCTTACCAGAGGATCCAACAACAGGAGTCGCTTCTGTAATACCCTATAAATTCCTAACTCACATGCATGAATTAATTCTTAGTTTGTGGTTCATTAGTCTTGAAATGATGGAAAATAATTTTAGAGACACAGTTAGAAAGCGAACTTGATACTTATCTGGAAAGCGGCGATGTCGGGAACACTGCCGAGAAATTAGCATTCTGATTAACAGAAGAATTTCTGAAGTTAACCTGAGGGTAAAAGATCACCATAATGCATGTGTAATTTTGGTAAAAAGAAAGAAGTGAAAATAATTTAGGAACACTGAAAAAGTAACCAATGGCAAAATTGTAAATAAATGAAAGTTTAAGGTACATAGTGGAAATGGGTCCGTTGGAGTTACATAATGACTCCGGAACCATTTTTATAAATAAGTATAAATTAAAATAAGAATATTGATTCCCCACTTTGAAATCCAATTCCTAACGAAATTAACAGAATAAATTACAGAATATTTTGGACCAAATGTCATATATGAAAGTTTGAGGATTTAGTTGTAATTTGCCAAATTGACTTTTAATATATATACAACACTTAGAAAATTTCCATCATCTTCTTCTTCTTCATTGTATGGCCAAACCCCTTCCCCCATTTTTCTTCTTCTATTTCTTCTTCTTTCTTCATCAAATTCCATAGAAAATTCATAGAAAACTTGAATATTAACCTAATTCTACCTATTTCCATCATTAATTTTCAAGGAGGAGCAAAGGAAACTATCACGACCCAATTTTAGACCATGACGGTCCTAGGGTACAGGTAATGCCAAGGCGACCAGTACCTCGAAGAAGCCATGCTTTTACTTTAACTTAACTTTTACAATCATTACTTAACCTGTAATACATTTTAGGTGATAATTTTTTTTTAAAACATCATAATATTCATACAGAAAAATTGACAGTGTTTTCTTTATAACTCTAACTTAAGCTATCCACAAAACATATAAATTACACTTCCAATATAACATACATCCCCTTTTAACCTCCAGTAGTCAATCACAACTCAATATGCACTTCAATATTTGTATTCATAACTCATATCATAGATACATCATATAAATCTCTCATATCATATATATGTACATCATTAACATATTCATATCATATTTGATTATCATTTGATCATATTTGACACTATACTTATAGCCAATCCAAGCCCTCTACACATTATATACCAAGAAACTTCTATACATAGGAGTGACCTCAAATACATACATCTGTGATCCAAGGCTGAAGATGATGTAGCCAATGGATGTCTTCCTCATTGAGGTCCTAAAAACATATAACCACTGAAGGGGTGAGTATAACATTATACTCAGTGAGTCAATATATATATATGAGTATGCAATATTATTCATGACATTCACATCTATCCATTAATGATTTGTAAATATTAATACTAGTAATAGCATGATGAAATACATATCATGAACCATAATGCATATAATATAACAGGAGCCTGTAACATATCAGATCATATCATATAGCAAACTGTGACTTCACTTCTCTTCCATCACATTTCCATCCAATCATATCATTTCCAACC
>CANXYC011781539.1:0-20188 GCA_948193065.1 Aleurites moluccanus
TATATTTTTTAATATTCTAATTTTAATTAAATAAAAAAAGTAAGAAAATATAATTAAATATATAAAAATAATTTTCAAATATATAAAATTAGAAAATAGATTAAATAATTAAAAATTAATTTTATTTATTTTAATTTTAGAAAAGGATAGTTAAATAAAAATTAATTATTTCAATTTAATAAAAAGTAATTTTAAATTAAAAATAATATTTTTTTAATTTTAAATAAATAAAATAATTAAATTTTATTTATTTATTATTTTATTTTATTTTTTTGTATTTTTAATTTTAAAAAATATTTTTTGTAAATAAATAAAATTTTAGGGACTAAATTATAATTTGTCAATTACTTTTTTAATTCTTGTGAGGCCTAGAGAGAAAAGTCAATGGTCAAAGGGTCAGAATTATAGATTTTAATAACGTTAGAGTCAAAATTATACATCGAAAAACATTAAAAGCTAATGTGTTCTTAGGACTAAACGGTAGGGTGAAAATTGTACCTTATCCCTTTAATTATTTTTGGTATTTAATTTTTTAAAATTATTATCAATGGTTAAAATTACCAAATTTTGATTTGAATAATTAAATAATAGAAATATTAGTATGGAAACTAAAAACACACTAATACTCTTTGGTAAAAGCATGTTTTACTTCATATATTATTACATTAGAACATTACTTGTGCAGAGAAGACTTGCGCTTGTGAGCCATTCTTATCTAATGGTATCTCATGTATTGTCTTAATTATTGTCACAAGTAACTGACATAGTACAAAATTTAAATAAAAATTACTTCTAATATTTTAATACATTACATTCTATAGGACTTTACTACGTCGTTTTAAAGGTGGTCTCCAACTCCAATCGCTTGTTCTAACAAAAGTCAAAATGCTGACCAAAGACATAAAACACGGTCGGAGTCTCAAACACACGATATCCCCGAGATAGGGTCCCAAAAGCGATCAATTACAATCTGCCACGTAACCGCAATACCTTATTCTGAGTACAATTAATCATACGCTAATAAAATCTCCTTCTCCCCCTTTCAAATATTAAATAATATTTACCATTGCTGGTGGAGTTTATCATTACACTATACTCTTAACTATCTCCGCCAATCTCCAAGCTCCAGTAACCATTACCAGCTTTTTTTTTTAATCTTCAATGGCTTCCGCTTTAAACACCGTTTTATTGTCTGTAAATGCGTCGAATATCCACAATAAACGAATTCGGACTCGGTCTCTTTTACATCCGCTCTCCATTTCTGTCATTAGTGAGTCAATTCTTGTAGGTTCCGCTAAATTATGCATATTAATTTATTCCTTTCTTTGTTACTGAGAAGAAATATGCTTTTTGCAGGGCGTAGGCTTACAATTAGAGCAACAGAGACCGATGCAAATGAAGGTTTTTTGAGTTTTTTTTTTTTGTTTTTAATTTAAGTTTATATAATGGAAGTGACACTTTTGTAATTTTTTTTCTAATTAGAGGTCTTGTTTGTGTATATGGCAGTTAAACCTCAGGCACCGGATAAAACTCCCGCCGCCGGTGGTTCAAGCTTCAACCAGCTTCTTGGCATTAAAGGAGCGGCCCAAGAATCTGTGAGAATCTAATTTTAGATTACTAATTCTGATATTTTTTTATGCTTAGTTTCCTGCATTTATGGAATTTATCCAGAGACTTTCTAACTCTAATTTAGCATTAAAATTGAAATTTGGGTGATGGAAAGGCATATAGAATAAATAGGAAATGAAGTTTTAGGGTAGCTGTTTCCTTGTTCTTTGCTTAATTGCTTTAGGAAATGAAGTTTTAGGATAGAATTCTCCCAAGTCATTTATCTTAGCTAGGTTTCTAATATTTATATCCTATGTAATCTTCTTAGTTATCTTGTATTAGGAGTACTTGTATATAAACTATGTAACACACTGGATATACAATACAGAATACATAATATCTTTCAAACTCTCAACCTTTACAAGTAGATCGCAGAGATAGAGTTTGTGAGGAACCGAAGAAATGTTGCTCGCTCTCCTTGAGACTGGATGCAGCTGATGGAATTCATACATGTGTCTATTTATCTATATATGTGATGGAGCTGCTTAATCAAACTAGAATAATCATGGCACTTACTTTGTATTGGCATCTGACTGTATAATTTTCAAGACTACATTGAGATTCTTATACTTTTTTGGCTATGAACGGCACATATTGCATATGATAGTTGTTCCTGTGATTAATTAATTTAATTCATAATTTAGAGCGTCTTGATTTACCTATTGCTACCAAAATTTCACTTGTATCTAACCATCATTTTGTGCATATAGTTTAAAACAGAATAAGGTTATTCATGTTTTTAGAATATTACTGAAAGCATAATTAGAGAAGTTCCTTCAATGGGACATCTCCTGTCCTAAAATATAGTCCAAGAAAGTGGTGATCATCTATACTATTCATCTTGCAACTAAAGGAATGAAAGATTGCCAATTTACATTAGAAGGATATTGATTTAAAAGTAAAGGAGCAACAATCCTTAAAACAAAGGATAAATAAATTTGCAGTGGAAAGTGTTAGTGAAAAAAGTAAGCAAATAGTTGTCTTGACTGAAAGAAAAACAGAAGAGCAAGTTGTTGTTTTTCTTTGACTGCAACTTGGACTTGTAAGCACTTCTATTCTGTATACAGAGATATCAGCTAAGGTGGTTATGAGGACCCTTTTGTTAGGTCCCTTGTCATCATATAAAACAATTTAAATAAAGGGAAATGATGTTCCAAGGAAAATTATATTTTTTGACTTTCTGAATGTTATTTTGTTCTCCAACAATTGATTTTATCTGCAGTCAAATGTATTTTTGTTTAGAGGAGGTTGAATAAAAATTATAAGGCATGCAAAAGGTGTAGCTTATAGCGTGTTTCTTATCTTGCAGAATAAATGGAAGATCCGTCTTCAACTCACAAAACCTGTTACTTGGCCTCCATTGGTTTGGGGCATAGTTTGTGGAGCTGCTGCTTCTGGTATCCTTATTATGAAATTCTGCACAAAATGTGTCACATAGCGAGTCCCAGTGGCCAGCATGCTTCTACTTTTAAAATTTCCTTGATTGTTTCTGATGCAGTCAATGAATTAAGCATATATAGTGTATTTGTGCATACTTAACATGCTTATGTTTGCTATCTTTATAATCTTCATGAACTTGTGTTGTAATTTGTCCTGTACCTAAAAATATAACAGATGAAATGCTTTAAACCTCTAAATATTTCCTCTCTTAAACACTCACATGTTTGACAAATCATTTTGTAAGAAATCCTGTTTAGTTTTGGATAACAGCCTCCTAGTTTTGTGCATTTATTGAACAATTTATTTTTGAGAAATGAAAAGAAAGAGTAGCTTGTAGTGCTACAAAGTTGAAGATAGACTGGTAGAGGATTTATTTTCCCTTTTGCAATTATATATATAGTTCCTGCCTCTTCCCTTTCTTATCTATTTTTCAATATCTTGAACACAAAAGACAATTCTCCCCTCTCTTATGCACTTAGCCATGCAGAGTGTTTTACTTCATTCATAAACATTAAACGTATGGATTGACATGTCTCCAACTTTGTGGCATGTAGATAGCTGGATTATTTAAGTAGCCTTTTGGTACTAATAGACTTCATTACTCTGTATGCTCCATTGTTAGTTGCTTTCCTTTCTATGTATGAGAATGGTAACAAATCTGAGTAACAATGCACTTGCTTTTGGCACTACTTTTCTTACTTTACAGGTAACTTTCACTGGAGTTTGGAAGATGTTGCCAAATCAATTGTTTGCATGTTGATGTCTGGTCCATTTCTTACTGGCTACACACAGGTACCTTTCCTAGATGTAAAAATGGCTTTTATATTTTACCGAATTTCAATTTTGACCTCCAAATTTGCAATCACTTTTCCTCCTTCATAGACACTCAATGATTATTATGACCGAGAAATAGATGCTATCAATGAACCTTATCGTCCAATTCCATCAGGAGCTATTTCTGAGAATGAGGTATGTAATACAACTCTTATTTTTACGTTTTTATGTAAACGAGCTTGGGCAATCACATCTCTCATCCTTTGAAACTTATTACAGGTCATTACTCAAATCTGGGTGTTGCTTCTAGGGGGGCTCAGCTTGGGTGGTTTATTGGATGTGTGGGTAGGTAATTTAATTGTTTGATACATGTATTTTTTTTTCTATGATAAATGCCAATTCTTGACTGAGTTTTTTATAGGCAGGGCATGACTTCCCTATAGTATTTTACCTTGCTCTGGGTGGATCCTTACTTTCATACATATACTCTGCTCCGCCTTTGAAGGTTAGTCTACTTTCTCTCAACATTTACTTTCATGTTACAATAAAAACTATGCTTAAAAGCTTGACTAGGTTCCAAATGTTATTGCAGCTAAAACAAAATGGATGGATTGGAAATTTTGCCCTGGGAGCAAGCTATATCAGTTTGCCATGGTGTGAGATCCTCCCTTTAACTGTTTTTTCTTTTTTAAATTGTTGTCACGGAATTGTGTTAGTTTTCCATAATTGTTGGCATATATTTCATTGGCTACAACATCATTTTGTTTTCCTTTCTGAATTCCAAGAAGGAAGGTATTTTGTGTTGCTTTATGAACAATGCACGCCGTGCACATGAGGGCTATGAGCAGGATATTATTTCATATCAATAACATTTTATTCGGTTGCAAATGATTTACATCAACATTTTTCTCTTGTATAGCAATGTTACAAACTGGAAAAGCATCAATTCTTGTCAATAATGCATCTCATACCAATTTTAGCGAGGAGTGCATGTCTGCTTAGATTTTTTTGTCCTCGCACCTTACTTGTTTGCAGTTGACAGGCATCTCCAATAAGGACTATCAGTATTTTTCTTTCTACTATCTTCTACGTACGAACCTATATTATGAACTATAGAATTTTACAAGGAGTTTTAGGTTCAATCTCTAATTGACAGGTGGGCAGGGCAAGCGCTGTTCGGGACCCTTACACCAGACATAATTGTTCTAACTCTCTTGTATAGCATAGCTGGGGTACGAATTAACTGAATGCCTTTAACATTTGAATTATTTTTCATATCTCATACTTCTAAGTACACAATTCTTATTGCACATTTCAGCTAGGAATTGCCATTGTAAATGACTTTAAAAGTGTTGAAGGGGATAGAGCAATGGGTCTTCAGGTTAATACTGTCTCCTACACATGCTCATAATATGAAATTCTTGTGGTCTCCAAATGGAATGTTATTCATCATATAAAATAATTTCTTTTTGTAACTTTTTTGGTTGCTTATACTGTTTGCGCAGTCACTCCCAGTAGCTTTTGGTGCTGAAACTGCTAAATGGATTTGTGTTGGTGCAATTGACATAACTCAGATCTCTGTAGCTGGTATGCTACTTGGTATTGACAATATATTCAATCATGGTAATGTTTCATGTATATGGTTATCATTTAATGTGTTCAAACCCTCACGGATGCAGGTTACCTGCTAGGGGCCGGTAAACCTTATTATGCTTTGGCCCTGCTTGCTTTGATAATCCCACAGGTCGTTTTCCAGGTAAATATTGTTTTTTTGAAGTTAGATTATTATGATGTTCAATAAATGCCATGTGATCCGCTTAAATTTGGTTGCTTTAACCCACCATTTTAAACTATTGAAACTTGAGAGCAAGTGTGAATGAAGGCAAAAACACCCATTGAGACTTGAGAGCAAGTGTGAATGACGGCAAAAACACACACATTGGAAAAGCAGACTATACACGAGTAACTTAAATGTAGGATACTCTTTTGCTTTGGTTCAATGTGTTATCCACATGAACCATTTCCATCTTTTGGAGCTCTCTCCCTCTCTCCTGCTTTCTAATAAATTCGTACCTATTTCACCTGCAATTTAACATTTATTTTAATGCTCTCTTACCAATTCCCTTTTTTTTATTTATTTTAATGTGGTCATGCACAACCTCGTTCATAATATTTTATTCTTCGGATCCAAATAAACTTGGGTTGACATCGAATTCTTAACTAAGACATCTGAGAGGAACCTCATGTTTTTCAGATCATTTTACAGGGATATAGGATTTATCTGCTTCATCTTTGGACTCACACACTAATACTTTACCCCTTGTGAATTTGTGATGGTGTCTCACACTTCCGTGATTTAAGGGGAAGAAGTCTCTTGTTTGGCCATCTCAGAATCTCTATATGTGATTGCTCTGCTAATGCTCTTAGCAAACATTTGTGCACTTTGCAGTTTCAATATTTTCTGAAGGACCCTGTCAAGTATGATGTTAAATATCAGGTAAAATCTTTAACTCCTGTTTTCTAGGATATATTCCATTTATATGAACAGTTGAAATGGTTTCAGTTAACTGCATATGTGGACTAGTCTGATATAGGAAATAGCCGAGGCGATTTATTTATGACATTGGCTTACTGTCGGCGTCAACTTGCTTTTTCGTGTTTCAGGCTAGTGCTCAGCCTTTCCTTGTCCTCGGTTTATTGGTGACTGCATTAGCTACAAGTCATTAATTCCTCATCAGGCGGAATATCACAGCAGCAAACACCTTACCGTTAAGCAAGTCTGCGAGACTAACAAGTCAATGCCAGACCAGACATGCGCGCGCGTCTATCGGCATGTTTACCTGTAATAACGCTTGCTCTTAACAGAACCATTTTTTTTTTCCACTTCAATCTTAATATCCTAAATCCTTTTTTTTATTATTGTAAATTTGGCGGGTAATTTAAGCTCTCGACCTACACGACCATTCTACTGCTAAAAGAACGGCATTATGATTCCGGTCAAAACGACCAACACAAATTTAATTTGTCCCACCAATCACGAGAAGCACAAGGGTGAAACGAAAACGGCTGTTGTTACATTATGGAAGATCATAAGCTATGATTCTACATAGAAGTTGCAATATCTTGAAAAAAGCCAAAGAAACCCTAAAAACGACCCAAAAGCCATTGGATGCCTCTTCTTACATGTAGAGGCCTAAATGATACAACAGCCTCTAGTCGTTCAAAGACACGAACTAAGACTAAAAACAAACCACCAAACTACGAAACTTATTGCATCTGCTACTAACAAGGAAATCCTACTTAATTACATCCAAAGATCTCCACTAACTAGGAACATTGAGTCGAAAGATTCTAGCTACTACGGGTTCTGTACTTGGATTCATCAATTTGGATCCCTTCCCCAGCAGCACGTCCTCCACAAGACTTGTCTGTGTTGCTAAGTCCGCCTTTACGGCCCATCTCCTGGTGCCCTTCTTGCCCTATCTACTCCTTTCTGCTCTCACCTCCACGGTGGCCCAGCTCCTTGTACCCCTCTGTGCCTAGCTGCTCTTTCCTTGTCTGCCCTCCACGGCTTCTCCCTAATTAAAAACCACCAGAACAACAATACTAGTCAAATATTTACTGACAACAATTGGACAATTTGGTACCAAAAAAAAAAAAAAAAACCTACCTTCATCAAGGTGCTCCTGAGCTTCAAGGCTCTTGCCACCAATTACCAGGAATGACAGTCTCTCCTTGCTTTGCCTTAGCGTCAAGTTCAGCTCTTTCTTGCCTTGTAGCCAGTGTTCTCACTTGAAACTCTCCTTTTACTTTTCTACCTTTGTCTAACAAAGACGTCCCTGCTCGCCACTGTAACTCTCCAATTCTCTACTTTCTTGATCTTTGTTAGACGTGATGCATTGAAGGTGAAGGACTGGGAGTATCAATTTATAGAGCAGAGTTGTGACGGTTAGTAAGAAAGCAAAGTGACACGTAAGTGTATAGACGCGGCAAAGCAGGAGACACAAAGCCATGCAGTAAAGACATGTAGGTACTACAGCAAGCAAACAGAATGACACGAGTCCAACCTTGGTGGTGAACTCAGGTATCCACTCCGCCCTGACGGTTACACTATGCATGGATTATAAGAAAGAAATGTATTGTTAAAGGCAGGAGGAAGGGGAAAATATTTTAACTTGTCAATAATAATAGAGTTGAGGAGAAATTATTCAATTTTATATGGAAAGAAGAGAAGCAAAGAGGTTATAAAAATAAAAACATTTTCTGTTAAGAGATGAAATTGCTTAGTTAGAAAGATGAATGATTAAATTATTTTCTTTATTTTTTTTTTGAGTTAAGATTCCAAATAATATTAATAATTTTCTCTTTTATTTTCCTTTTTTTCTTTTGCTTCTATTATATTCCTATTTCCTAGGCAGGCCACAGAGATTTGATAAACGAGTTTTTCTTTTTCTTTCATCAATCCTCATGGTTGTTTAAGGTAATTTTACAGTACCACACGATCATCTAAAAGTCTATCATCTGTTGATCCATGTTAGATTTAGTTACGTGCAATCTGTGTGCTTTACATTATGTTTTTATAATAATTATGTGATGTACACAGTAACTTTGGTAAAATAATAATTCTGATGTCCAATAATACAAGTCTCGACACCAAACAAACTTCCAAGCTTTGATATTGCAGACGTGATAAGGAGCTTTGGCATGGGTTTTTGGCTTCTTTACCTCTTGCCTGTTGGCCGTTGGTGATTGTTTGCCTCCAGTGACCTCGGACGTCTGCTTACCAAATATTTTGGAAATGCAGGCAGGAGTGTTTGTTCAATATTGTAAGACGTCTGTTTAGTGTTTACCAAATTTTTTGGAAATGTATGGCTAGGGACGGTGAGAGAGTTCAAACTGAGCTGGATATCATTTCTGTCTTCAATTCTCATGTTTTATGCTAAAACGAGGTAAATTATATTGATGGTCACCAAATTTTAAACTATAGCTTTAATAGAATAACACAATTATATATATATATATATATATGTGGTGTTGTCCAAATTGTAAAATATATTTATACCTTTCATGATCAATCTTCACGTTAAAAAAAAAAAAGAAAAAGAAAAAAAGAAATGGCAAAAAACCAACTCTTTGAGGTTTTCTCATAGAAAAGACTAATAATAAAAATAAAAATATATTTTAATAATAAAATTTTATTCTACGATTCAAGAAGGAAATCCAAAATCAAGAAACAGGGTCTTAATTCCCGTGTGTGTTCTCCTCGTTTCATTTAAATGATTGGAGAATAAAGAATTTGATAGAACATGCAGGTTAGGTTAGCGTCTGAATCAACTTCAGACTATGTTTTCAAATGAATTTTAATGAAAAATTGAATTTTCATATTTAATTCCAAATAAATCTGTTTTTGAAATAAAAAATTATACCATAAAAGAAAAGTAGAATCAAAGGATTCAAATGGATAAATTTACTAAAAGGTTCAAAACTACACAAACACAAAATTATATAATTATTACAAACGGATTTGACCAAAATTCAGTGGAATAATTTTGTTCCTATCAAAGTGGCAAATGGTATGGCACTACAAAAGTTTAATTGTATTTCAAATCAGAGTCAAATTGATAGGAATGATTTGGTTAAATTTTATTTTCAGAATCACTTAGAATTTGCAATCAAACTTATAAAAATAGAAGATTATAAAACTACCCATCCTCGTATATTTATTTACATATCATTTTCATAATTAAAAACCTCAAAATCACAGTTCCAAAACAAAAACCCTACTTCTCAAACCTCATCTTCATGAAGGAGCATATTGGGAATCCCTTTATTGACGGGGAATCTACGATCTGTCTCAGGACAAACCAAAGCCCCTTCCTCCAGATGAAGCTCCAAGAGCGCGTGGTGGAACTTTCTCATAAACTCCTCGGAATCAAGCATCGACGATTCAGCCTCTTCTGGGAGCTCGGCGTAGCCCATGGTTCTCGCCGCTTCGACGAGGGCCTTCCATTCGATCTTGGGAAACATGTTCTTGAGAAAATCGGGATTAAAGTCGACTTCCTTTTCAATCACTTTCTCTACCTCGATTCGCAGAGGAAAGCCATTGGCGACTCCTTTGATGTTGGAGGATAGCATGTTGTGAGTAAGAAGCCTCATCCCTTCCCTTTATCTCTATTTCCACAGTGGCAAGTAATAGAAGGAGCTGCACTGACTAGATTTGCATATGAACTGGGAAAACTCAAAAGGGACAACAATGGCGTTAACCTAACTTAGGGATAATGTTAGCGGTAGTATTCAGATCATGTGGGCTAACCCTAGGCCCTGTTTTAAGCTTGTTTGGGCGTTCAGATAATTTAAGGGCTAATGCCAGTTCACAAGTGAGCTGGGCCTTCTGATGGAATAATTTTTTTTTTTCAGTAATTTTTATTGTTTCAATTTGATCAAATTTTGTATTTTTATTTTTAGCAAATCAAATTAATTTAGAATAATCAATGTAAAATAGGCTAAGTGGTTGTACCTCTCACACCTTAGTGCTTAAGAGGAAGAAGCCAGCACTCAGAGATTTTTCCTTCAGATGCTGACTAACTATTCACTTACTTCATTATATATATAAAAATTAAATTCATTGATACAATTTTAAGTAATTGTTTTTGTAATAATATAAAAATATTACTTCAATCATTATTGTTATTAAAAATATTAAGTTAAAAATAACTTTTTAAATTAATTAACAAAATAAAATTATATATACATATATTACATAGGAGATTCAAAAAAAAAAAAAAAATGAATTATTAGTGTTGGAATCTCTTATTTTCTATACTATAATATAAGTATTCAATCACTAGATTACTAATTAAATAATAACATCATCTAGCTCAATAATAGCATGATCAAATAATTTAAAACTAAAATAGAAAGTGTTAAAAAATTTAAATTTGAAGCTATCAATTGTAACAAGTCATTATATCTCAATTTAGAGGGTGTAAAATTTAATTTAAAATCTCCTTTAAATAGAAAGGCAGTGATATCTCTATTATTATCCATAAAAAGAAAAGAAAACAAAGAAAATGGAATCTTATACAAATATGCTATTTTCAATTTAATTTTTTTTTCTATTTTTTATATACATTTGATATATATTTAGTATATAAATAATATATAATATATCGTATTTTTTAAAAAATATTTTTAAA
This sequence comes from Aleurites moluccanus, assembly GCA_948193065.1. NCBI lineage: Eukaryota > Viridiplantae > Streptophyta > Magnoliopsida > Malpighiales > Euphorbiaceae > Aleurites > Aleurites moluccanus. Next base: position 11,019 of record CANXYC011781539.1, read on the forward strand.
TATATAATAATTTTTAAATATATAATATTTTTAATTTTTTTTTAATAGTAAAAATAAAATACTTTTTTTTTTTTCGGTATTTTTGAAAATATCTCCAAAAAAAAGGGACGCTTAATACTTCGAAGCCCACTTCTAGGTAGCAAAAGGCGAAAGCCCAAGTCCAGTATTCTATTTTAATTTTCACCTTTTTTGGGTTAAATAAATAGTATCTATTTTCATTAAATTAATCTGTCAGCTGATAAATTTCGACCATGCGCTGGGGCGTTGTGCGCCACCAGTAAAATAATTACGACTATGGAGAGAGAAGACAGGGCCATCTAGGAATCGTGCCAAGCTGTAAAATGTAATAAACATATATTATTTTTTTCGAAATTTCCTTTCTCCTCCTCCTTCTTAATATGCTCCAACATCTGATAATCAAACAACAGAATAGAAGGAGAAGAAGAGAAGTTGGTGCCTACTTCTCTTCTCCTTCTCCTTCTCTTTCTTAGTACTAATTTTTACTCGAAACCATCCCCAAGGATTCACCATGGAAGAATCGAACGAGCAAAAAGCGAGCGCGTACGCAAAGAAAGCAGCTATCCCGCCGTACATGAAGGCGGTGTCGGGGTCATTTGGGGGGATCGTAGAGGCTTGTTGTTTGCAGCCGATTGATGTTATTAAAACGAGATTGCAGCTCGATAGAACTGGGACCTATAAGGGAATTGTCCACTGTGGAACTACGGTCTCCAAAACCGAAGGCATCAGGGCTTTATGGAAAGGATTGACTCCTTTCGCTACTCACTTGACTTTGAAATACACGCTTCGAATGGGATCAAATGCGATGCTGCAATCGGCTTTTAAGGATTCGGAGACCGGCAAGCTCAGTAATCGTGGAAGAGTACTTTCTGGATTTGGTGCTGGTGTTCTTGAAGCTCTTGTTATTGTTACGCCTTTTGAGGTTTGGTTTGCTTATTTGACTTGAACGACAAATTTTATCTGTAATCAATGCCCTCTTGTCTTACGGCTTAGTTTACTTCGGAGAATTTGGATGATTTGTTGTTCTTCTGATTTTGCCATTTGAGTTTTTTAGGTTAACAAAGTACTGATATTGGGGAATGCTAGAATTTTGGTCTTCGAATATTCTAGAATTTTTTGTGAAAATTAGGATGGACTCCTGATTATGCAGGTGACGATAAGGGGAAAAATTCAATAATCTTCAATGTTTCTCAACTGAATGGGGAATTGGAGTGTTGAACTTCATATAACGTTTCAGTCTTTTAGATATTTAAATCAAGATTCATTTGTTTATCATCCAGGCTTATGTCTTTTGTGAAGGATCGAGTTGCAGATTGTAGTTGTCTTTCAGTGCGAGATATGATGGCATGGTTTGCACAAACAATCTGATTGATGGTCAATATGACATGCGAGGTCACTAAATAGTTTACTTCCTTGTGATCACTGAAGAGTTTAGACTTTAGAGCACTTGGTTCATTTAGAATTGAACTGTGATATGTAGAATGATTACGAAAGTCTAGTCTTTGGTCCGGTTTCTGGTGTTTAGGCAACCCCCAGCCGCCCTCATCTGCTTTTCTTTTTCTTCAGGTTCATTTCCCTCCATTTATAGTTTACTAAATTAAAATGATGGCTGTAAAATCTACAGTTGAATATGAAATTATAATTGTTTGATACCAGGAGATTGGCAAGCATCTTTCAAGATAATTGCCAAGTTGGTGCCTATCAAATCGCAACTTACCAGCTTACCTGTGATTCCAACTAATCCACCTTGTGTATTCAAATGTTTAATACAAGGGGACTTGTAATCTTTTTCTGGAGTTTATATTTCACTTGATAAACTTGCTAACAGTGCAAGCTTCCCCTGCACATTATATTTTAGTTCAGGTGTTGTGCTTTCTGTAATGGGAATGGATAGAAACAATTATACTTGCTAATAAAATTCGTGATCGTGTCCATGAAATGAAATGCTCTATCATTTTGCTAGAGTTGGATTTATATTTATGAACTATATTGGTTTGCTATAAGGTGGAATATTGATGTCTGTTTGGTGCAGGTGGTTAAAATTAGACTACAGCAACAAAAGGGGTTGAGTCCTGAGCTTCTAAAGTACAAGGGTCCCATACATTGTGCTCGTATGATTATCCGTGAAGAAGGCCTCTTTGGGCTCTGGGCAGGGGCTGCCCCAACTGTTATGCGCAATGGAACAAACCAGGCAGCCATGTTTACTGCAAAAAATGCTTTTGATGTAATATTGTGGAAGAAACATGAAGGTGATGGGAGAGTCCTACAACCATGGCAGTCCATGATATCAGGATTTCTTGCTGGAACAGTAGGTCCAGTGTGCACTGGGCCATTTGATGTTGTCAAAACAAGGCTTATGGCTCAAAGCCGAGAAGGGGGCAATTTGAAGTACAAAGGCATGATCCATGCTATCAGAACAATATATGCTGAGGAAGGGCTTCTTGCCTTGTGGAAGGGACTGTTGCCCCGGCTCATGAGAATCCCACCTGGCCAGGCCATAATGTGGGCTGTGGCTGACCAAATTATTGGACTATATGAGAGGAGATTTCTACACAATGCCCCCTTGTAGGTACTGTTTAAATTGTTTTGCTTATTCTGGTCTAAAGTCACCCGACTGGCCATGGTTGACCTAGTTAGAGTCTTAATGAGAGGAGTGCATCCTTGTAGGTATTCCTTACATTGTTTTGCTTGTTTTGGTTTCCAAGTCCACTGCAAGCATAAAATCATAAATATTTTTTTTCTTATTGAGTTGGTTGTGTAGACATGGGTGATAATAACTGAGATTATCTACGAACCTTCTTTTCAAAGTTTTGAGAATTTCAGTAAATGCTATAGGAGGTTCTATTGGCAACCTACGAACCTTCTTTTGGTACTGATTGATGTCTTGCATCCTTGATTGGTTGCTTTACAAGGGGTAATTATTTTGGGGGTTCTTTATTTATTTCATGTAGGCCAATTCATGCTTTCTTGTTGCTGCATGAGAAGTATGATGGCCCATTGTTGAGATTGTAATAAAATCTTCATTTGTGTCACAACGCAAGGCTGTTCACTGCTGCTGCATATGGTATTTGATAAACTATGAAACCTATACAAAAGTCTCATGGCATTAAAAACTAAAATCAATAGTCTTGTTGCACTTGACATATCATGGGGCAGCATTGCTCTTCTGCATGTGAATTCCTCGCTGCTGCCATCACGAGACAGCTTCCGAATTTAGTATGTTTTATTTTTTGGGGGTAACATAAATGAAAATCTGGTATTTGTGTTTGTTCCATTAGAGCTGAGAGTATGATAGCACATGGGATTCATACGAGGTTTTGATTGCATAATTTTTCAAAATACTTGCGTGAATCTCAAAAATTAATTTTCTATTTCATGTTTTCGATATGCTAAAATATAAAAGGAGTTCTAACAAACTAATCAAATAATTTTTTTGGTGCAATAGCGAGAGAGGTTTACTATATTAAGTGTCTTTAGGGTGCTCTCAAGTTGTTTATATATTTTATTACAATTGAAGATATAATAAAATTGATGATATACTAATCAATCATTTTAAAAGGGTGGGTTATATTTAATTATAATGATGTCAAAATTTTCATTAAAATCATTCGATAATTATTTTCATTTAATTTGATTGAATATTATATAAGCACAACTCCAAATTTTTTTCATTTAAACTATTTGTTTTTCCTATATCATATTAATATTTACATGTCATATTCCCGACAATATTAATATCAATATGTTGTTCCACAGAGACAAAATTTATTTTAACTTAAGTGTAGTTGTCTGGAAAAATTAATTTTAAAACAAGAATTTATTAATTAGGATAAAATTATATTCATCTTGCTAATATAAAAATAAATTTATTTTTTTATTAAAGTGTAAAATTATTATGTGATTTATATGAGTAAAAGAAATATACTCACGTTCTATTTAATAATATTTAAATTATGATTTTTTATATAAATTAACAAATACTTAGTTTTATTAATATAATTATTTATACTCTTCCATGGATAAAAAAAGTATACAATTGATCAATTAGGTGATGGGAGAAAAATAAAAATTGAATTTAAGAATTTAAATTATAATTAATAAGAAGAATCATAAAAAATTGAATGATTGTAATAACATTTTCAAAATATTAAAATATTTTACACTAAATTTCAAGTAGTTATGGATAAAAGTCATAAAACATGAAATTATTGCCAAAACAAAATAACACTAATAAATTCAAAATTTCTTTCCAAAAGTGTTATGACTTGTGTCCTTGAGTTGCAACTAGCAAGCACCAAAATAAACACACGAGAAGCTACCAGAAAACAAAGCAAGGGTATTGCAAGTTTCTATAACTCTTCTATTCCATCTGACAAAATTAATTATTTTATAGGAGATAATAATAACCAAATTAAACTTAGATGGAAAAAAAAAAAAAAAAAAAATATATATATATATATATATATATATGTTTTGTTAGGGCCTTTTTGACCTGTGTCATCAAAATAAGTAAACACCCTTCTTCCAAAACGCATTCTTGCATGCCAAAACAAAAAAGCCAAACAGGCCTTATACTAGCCCAAAAAGAAAAAAGAGTGCAATAAAAACTTGAAAAAAAAAAAAAAACTACTGAGCCTGAGAAGGTAAAGAGAAATTCCTATATAAGGACTATAACCCTAGCTCCAGGGAGCCAACTCATCCTTCTTTTTTGTTTTTTTAGCACAATAAGCATCACTTTCTCTTATCTCTGCTAAACCCTAGCTCTTCAATTTACACACCCGCCGTCACTATAAATTATATTCTGTTGGTTCTGCTTCTTTTTCCGATCGAATTATTTTCATTTTCTGTTTCGTTTTAGGTCTCTAATTCTCTCTGTTTTTTTTTTTGAATTGAATCCAAGTTTGTATTCCTGGTGATTAGGAGTCTGGAAGTTTTGTCAAAACAATGTCGGACGATGAAAGAGAGGAGAAGGAGTTGGATCTCACTTCTCCTGAAGTTGTCACCAAATACAAGAGCGCCGCTGAGATCGTCAATAGTAAAATCTCTATCTCTCTCACACTATACAGTTATTTACAGATATTAATCTGGCTTTTTACTATGTGTTTCTTGGTTTCATTGAATTGGGTTTTTATTTGTTCTTTGGATTTGGGCTGAAATGTGTGAACTTTTGCAGAGGCTTTGCAGTTGGTGATATCAGAATGCAAACCCAAGGCTAAGATTGTTGACCTTTGTGAGAAGGGAGATACATATATCAGAGAGTAAGCAATTATTGATACATTTATAATGAAGTTGGTTTCTGTTTGAATTTATTTATTGAATGTAAAATATTCATGGGTTGTTTTCGTTTGCGGGTGAAGACAAACAGGTAATATGTACAAGAATGTGAAGAAGAAGATTGAGAGAGGAGTTGCCTTTCCTACTTGTGTTTCGGTGAACAATACTGTTTGCCATTTTTCTCCGCTTGCTAGTGATGAGGCAGTGTTGGAAGAAGGCGATATAGTGAAGATGTAAAGTTTTTTATGTGTTTCTTGATTTATTTATTGAATTAGCTTTCTTTGTCAGCTATATAATTTTGGGTTTTTGTTTGGATGCAGTGATATGGGATGTCATATAGATGGGTTTATTGCTGTAGTTGGACATACCCATGTTCTTCAAGCAGTACCGGTTACTGGCAGGGCAGCTGATGTTATTGCAGCAGCAAATACTGCTGCTGAAGTTGCCTTAAGGCTTGTAAGACCAGGAAAGAAGGTAATTTATTTGTATGGAAATAGTAGTCTCTCTATTTTTTCTCCTTATTTAATATACCTATATGATGATGATGACAACGATTATTGTGGCATCAATTTTGTGTTTGCATTTTGCTGAGCATTGCCCCCTCCCCTCTTACTGAAGCTGCATTTGTTGATGATGCTTTTTATATGCATCTGCTAGAGTGGGTACCATATTGTTTCATTTGTTCTATGTCTTTTAAGTGCAATTTATGAGACCTCTCTTATATTGGAATGAGTGTTTGCTATGACTTATAACGTTTACACCTTTTTCCTATCTTCTTATCATGGCAAAAGATGATGGTTCCTCTCTCTCTCTCTCTCTCTCTGAGATTATGCCCCCTAAATGATGAAGTTTTTTGATAGGCTATGGACTAACATCCAAATGAAGCATCTGTCATAGTTACTCTGATAGGGGAGTTTTTTTAATGCACCCAGATCAAGGGCAGTAACAGTTCCATCTTCCCCCCAAAAAATTCTCTTTGTTTGACATGTAAATCCCCCCTCTCTTTCTTTTTTTCCTCTGTCGATCACAGAAGCTTCTATGTGCTCAACAGGTTTTTAAAAATGGGCACACCCTTTCTCTCTATATAAAAATACAATAGGTAGCTTATAAGTTTATTTTTTGAAAATGTTATTTTCAAATTAGAATTCCCAAGTTAATGAATTTTAGGCAACTTTGCCGAGGTGATTAATTTTTTGTTGATTTCCTCTTTTCCCTGTTGCCAACATTTTTTTCTGGTCATGCTAAGCCTGTTTTTGGTTGATACAGCTTTATGTAGATTGCCTATTGCTAGTATGTGCCAACATCTTCACAATCATCAAACATTAAAGAGTAGTGTCTTTTTCAAATTAGAATTCCCAAGTTAATGAATTTTAGGCAACTTTGCCGAGGTGATTAATTTTTTGTTGATTTCCTCTTTTCCCTGTTGCCAATATTTTTTTCTGGTCATGCTATGCCTGTTTTGGGTTGATACATCTTTATGTATATTGCCTATTGCTAGTATGTGCCAACATCTTCACAATCATCAAACATTAAAGAGTAGTTTCTTTTTCAATGGTAGCCTAAAACTCGAGACATCTTGTAGATGGTTATATCACTTGCTCATTTGATTTGTGTATGTCCATGTATCAGCTACAAATTGTTCTTTTTTGGCTTGATCTCTACATGATGAAAACTATAATGGGCCAAGGATTATGCTCCAGTGAAGCCAGCTTTAGTCATAGTTACACTGATAGAGCATCATCTTTGCTTTGCTAGTTTGCCTTGTTGTGTTGAGGTTGAAAAACTGCTTTTTTGAAAAGTATCTTTTATTGTTATGATTAGTCATGTTAATTTCTAATGGCATCTAATGAATTATATTTTTGACTGTTCTCTTTTAAATAGGAGTTCCAGTAACAATGCCAAAAGTAGTGTTTCAGGTTATCTATGGATACTATCATTTATTCTGTCTTCTTCCCATTTGCCTTCTTGAATTCTATTCGTGTATTTAATGTTAACAGTAATTTTTCTTTTTCACCTTTGAATTGTAACTTCGGATGACTTTAGAATAGCATTCAGACTTGGTGAATATTGTTGACAATTTGTATTGTCCCTAAATGATGAAGAGTAATCAAAGCCATGGACACATGTCCAAATGAGGCATTTTGTCATAGTTACTCTGATAGGCTGTCATTCTGATTGTATTTTCTGGTACTTTTCTCATTAGTTCTCTTGCGTTCTTTAGTTCAAGTGGTAAAATGATGGGGTTAAATTTGTCTTGGGCTTTAACTAGAAAAGCCAAAAAGTAGCTGATTTCATTGTCAACTATTTCGTGATTCGATTGAGAATGCTACTTTAGTCGAATGTTGAGGGAAATAAGCAACAATAGTTTTTTTTATACAACTTTAAAGGCAACTTTGCCTGGGTGATCAGTAGAATATTGTTTTCCTGTTTTCCCTGTTGCCTATATTATAAATGGCTGCATTTTGTTCCTTGAGACTGATCTAGTTACTGTTGGTGTCATTCAATCAACTGTGGCCTAAATTCCTTTTTAACCAAGTTATTTTTAGTTGAAATATATTTGGCATACAGTTGACTTGTAATTTATATATTTATGACTATATATGTAGATTGCTCCTCAACTCTATGGTAATTGGTAAATAAACAGTAGACTTTTGCTGACTGCTGTTCATATACTCATATGACACAGGTTTTCTAGCTCTAATATGACTACTTGGTTCTTTTTCTTGGTTTTGTCCTTGGGTTACATTCTCATTTGTCATTAATTGCTCCATATATTTTGGATATTATACCAAAAAACTGATTTTCATTATTATATTAAGATATGCTGTGTGGATAGTATAGTAACAGGTGGATAGTATTCACATTGCTAATGTTTTGATTTTTGGATGTGCTTTGTAACTTGCTTCCTCTCATATGTTGTTGCTATTGTATGTATTGTTGGTCAGCTATCTTGATGTAAGTTTGTTCTATTGTGGAATCAGTTTGTTCACTGAGTCTTCTTTATGGCAGAACAAAGATGTCACAGAAGCTATTCAGAAGGTTGCTGCTGCTTATGACTGCAAAATTGTTGAAGGTGTTCTTAGCCACCAGCTGAAGCAGTTTGTGATAGATGGGAACAAGGTTATACTCAGTGTATCCAATCCAGAGACACGAGTAGATGATGCAGAATTTGAGGAGAATGAAGTGTATGCGATAGATATTGTTACAAGTACAGGTGAAGGCAAGGTAATTATGGATTTGGAGTCAATGCAACTCTTATAGTTCTTGTAATTGTAATGATGTCATTCTTAAATTACTGTTGCATTGTGTTTTGCAGCCTAAGCTGCTGGATGAGAAGCATACTACCATTTACAAGAGAGCTGTGGACAAGAATTATCACTTGAAGATGAAAGCTTCTAGATTTATTTTCAGTGAAATTAATCAGAAGTTTCCTATCATGCCATTCTCTGCCAGGTTTATGTCTTAACATTAATACCTAATTGTTTTTTGTTTCTTTTTCCTTCACTCTCGCATTGATGTGAGTTTTATATGGTATAGAGCCTTAGAAGAGAAAAGAGCTAGACTTGGATTAGTGGAATGTGTGAATCATGATCTACTACAGCCATATCCTGTTCTTCATGAGAAGCCTGGTGAGAACTTTGCTGTGTAAAGGAATTTAGTTGTAGTTATTGTTTTATAGTATAATATTAACAATTAAAGGGTTTGGCAATACTATAAATGTTTGAGCCCTTGTTGTCGCAGGTGATCTTGTTGCTCATATCAAATTCACAGTTTTGTTAATGCCAAATGGGTCAGATAGGATCACATCTCATCCTCTTCAGGAGTTGCAGCCCACCAAGACAATAGATGATCCTGAAATCAAGGCCTGGTTAGCCTTG
>CANXYC011781771.1:0-13819 GCA_948193065.1 Aleurites moluccanus
CAAAAACTCAAAATTTCTCGATTTTGTCCTAACAGCCTTTAAATCACTTTTATGCCTAAATCAAGTCATCTAACATGCATAACTATCAATTTCATGCATAAATACATCATATAAGCATATTATAAAGAAAGCAAAAATTTCACCCTAAGTCCCTCTTTAAGGGTTCCAATAGGGTTAGGTTGAGGTGTTACAGTACTTTTAAATGACTGTTGTATATAGTTGAATGATTTTTAAGTAACGAAATAAAGTCTGAGTACCATTATGTGTGCGAGCCATAAGTTGGAGTACCATGTGTGAAACTTACCCGCGAAATAACCAAACACAATAAAATAATCCAACACAAGTCTACAGTGAACAAAAAAGGGACAAAAATGAAGATGGAGAATGAGAAATCGACAAATATTCCCAATTCCAATTTCAATATGGAGAACAAAAAAGGAACAATATTTCAATAGATAGATAACATAAATAGAGAGAGATTCTTAAACTGAGCAATCGAGCAACAGATGGAGAATGAAGAAATAGTGAAGAAATCGAGCAAGAGATGGAGAGATGGAGAAATCAAGCAACAAAAATGAAGAAATAGTGATAGATTGAAATTAGGGATTTCAAATTAATAGATCCCCAATTTAATTACCTTTGCAATTTAACTATTTATTTAAATTAAAAAAAATTACATAATTAGTTTTTGACACTCTACAAGCGTCGTTCCTGCACATGAGTCCACTTGCTCTGCCGATTGGATTTTTAGACAGTAAGAGGTGTTAGTTTTACATTATTTGAGTATTGAATTGGTTACTTTAATAGTCCAAGAGGGAAATGACCAAATGTGACAAGTCTAAGGGAAAATATACTTTGGCCTTTAATTTTTTATCTTCATGTTTATCACCTAATGTTATTTTCATTTTTCTTAAACTATAATTTTATCTTAAAATCACTTTTACAATATTAAAGTTCAAAATTTAGTTATGAAAAATAAAAATAAAATAAAATTTATTTTTAAATTAATCAAATTCATAAAATGTAAAAAAGATATTTCTTTTCTTTTTCATCATTTTCTTATTTTCTTAAAAATTCAAAAATTTAGACAAAATAAAAGAAAATATGACATTTTATATCTATCATTTTACAATGAAGAAAAATTTTAAAATTTGAATTAAAAAATTATCATTTTAATAAAATTTACTACATCAAATATAGTGTGTATAATAATATTATATGTCAATATCACGCCCTAATTAAAGTTATACAATATTTTACGTCTCAAATCTAGGGGCACGTTACTAACACTAAAACACGGGAAGGCGTAAGGTCTCCAAAGTCCATAGTCAGCATGATAAGACCAAGCGATAAGAGAAACTAATGGAGTGACCTTTAAAAACTGAGTAATATTGGGTTGGGCCTACCTGTGAAGTAGATCACACATGTCGAGAAATACATATACATATATCAATATATCCAAACATCATAGCTCATCCACATGAGAGAATTATAGGAACTCGGCTTGACAGTAAATAATCATAATATAAATTTTACACAGATTATTATAATTGTGGAAATCTAGAGTTAGATTACAATATGAAGAGAAATAATACATAGAAGATTAATAATTATACGTATTTGAATATCATTAGCCACTGTGAGGGCAAAGAGCAGGGTTTATACACAAAATAGTCTCTGTAGGGCTAAATCATTAGCTTGAAATAATATAATGAGATAAAGATATATAATATTGGTTCCTAGAATCATGCCAAATATTCTAATAGTGATCATGTATGAAGTAACAATACAAACAATAACATATAATCAACTAAGGATAGGAATTAGATAGCAGAACATCACTCTAAACCTTAATAATGAGCAACCAACCCCATGATATGGCTCTCTCATTCCAAATAGTCTCTTAATCCAATATGGTATGTTGTCTCCCCATGATCGATCAACATAAGAACCCCATAGGGAGTATCTTCTCCCATGATCGAGTAAAGCGACCTACCCTAGAGCAACAAAAAGGATGATCAACAATATCTAATCATCATAATATACACATATCCAGTATCATCAAGATCATCATCCTAGTGATTCCTACTTCATCCTAATCCTATCTAATAACTATAATTTATTATGCAGTCGATAAAATAATGTGATTAATAACACACAGATGCCTTAGTAATTTAATAATGCATAAATATTTATATTTATGCAATCATACTATGTGAGTGCATAAAGGAAAGAAAATATATTAATAAATATCACTCACAGCCCTTAGAGAGAAACCAGATCAACTTGATAGATAGTTCAATGGTGACACGATCTAGAAAATGGAATTCAAAGGATTATCAAAAATAATTTGATTAAAGACTATACTCTCACTAGAATAACTTAATCCTTTGAAAACAAATGACAGACTCAACATAATAACATATAACTCAACTGGGCCTCCTTGAATCGAAAATACAATATTATCGTACTCATCTCAAACATTGAAGCCATAATGCATGGTAAATTAATCAACTCAATTAATATTCCACAATCTCATTTGTCAATTATAAATTATCCAAAATTATTTATACATTACCTATAAATTCTAATCATTAAAAACATAGCCAAAATCAATTTTGAAGTCTGTGAAGCCTCGCTCGAGCACCTTTTCTAGTCCATTAGAGGGATCAAAATGTTCATTGGGGCTAAGTTTTGTGGATTTAAAGAGCGTAAAACCCTGCCTTGATATTGTATTTTAAAAATGATTTTGATTTTTAGGACCTTATGGAGAGTCACCACCTTAATTTATTTTTCTTAAGAAAATATAAGGTAAAAATCCAATTTTGACTCCAATTATAACTCAATAAATTTAAGGACTAGATTTCGGTAGAAAGTAACAATGATTTTTCTTACTATTTAATTATGACTTGAAAATATTATTTTTGTGAATGACAGTTATAAGATGCAAAGCAATAATTAAGTATTCATCCAAAGCAACCGAATAAAGTAATAATTAACATTTGAATTTTAAAATAGGGGACACCAACTCTAACCCTTATAAGTTCTAGGTTGATCATACAATCGCTAACAACATATTAAAATAAACAACAAAAAAGTGATGCAAAAGGAGAAAATGGTTTTTTAGGATTTTTGGACTTGATCTGCATAGTTCACGTTTCTTGCGAAGGGGTTTTGATTTGACAAAGAGTTTTGGACTTTAGATATATTTAGAATCTTAGGGAAAAATGGGATCTAATTTTAGATGTCCTAAATTGGATAGATTTGGATTTAAGGATTATACCTTTGATAGAGGCAGTTTGAGGGTTTTATCAAATCGAAGTTCCACTTTGGAAATGATATCGATTTTAAAAAATCAAATTAATTCAAAGAGAATTAATTTAAGGCTCTAAAGGTTAATTTTCTAGTCTTTTATTTCTTAATTCAATGAGAATTAAGAAAATTAGTTTGAATTTTGTCACGATCCGAGTTCGGGGCATAACGGTCCTAGAATGCGGGAACAGTCAGAGACAACCAACACTCGTAGAACACCAGTAGCACATATCCAATTACACATTAAATACCAATACTATAATCATCATCCACACTTAAATTATAGCTGTCCAATATCAATTCGGTAATATATTCCATCATACAGATATAATATCCATACAGTCTATTATATTAAATATTAGTTATTACAGACCATGGAGCATATCTAGAAAATAACAATATACAATAATATCACAGTATTTACATTACAAAATGAACTTTGGTTTCTCAATGAAGAAGCTAGGAACTAAATTACCGCTCTTATCCTGAAAAGTTTAAAACACTATAGGGTGAGTATATAAATACTCAGTGAGCTCAATATACAACATAATACATACAGAGTAGGGTAACAGTAAATAATAGAATGAACAGTATCAAAGGAATTAGTAGTGCATACCAATGTCCATAAGGTACAATACATATAATATTAAAATAGGCAGTGTCAATAATAGAATTAACTGTCAAGTCTGTATGTGAAAGTGACAGACTAAGGGGCGAGTAACAGTAACAGTGAATATCAGTAAAATATATAAGGCAGGTGTAATACCCTAGAAAATTTCCATAAGAATATAATAACATAACTAGTTATTAGACTGGGAACACTGATAAAATTAAGAAAATTTTTTAAATCTCAATCATGTCACATTTGCAACACTGTTTCGGAAAACATCGGTGTTAATTATATTGCCCGAGAAAATAGCAGTCTGGTTGACTGATGAATTTCTTATTCAGACCAGGGGGTAAAGAGTCATATACATATATGTGAATTTTTAGTGAAAAGAAAGAGTTGAAAAATGTTTTGGAATACTGAAAATAAGAGTAAGGACAAAATCATAAATAAGTCGAACTTTACGGGTATTTTGGGAAACCCACTTTATATGTTCCAGAATGGCTCTGAAACTATTTTTAAAATAAACTATAGATAAAAAGAAGTTATTTTAGTTCCCACTTTTAAATATAATTCTTGACAGAATTGACATAATTAATTATAGAAGAAAATGGGGTCAAAGTCTAATTAATAGATAGTTTAAGGATCAAAGTGTAATTTGCCGATTTTTCTTAATATATAAAGCATGCCTTAGCCATTTTTGCTTCATCTTCTTTTCTCTCATCACCTTGGCCGAACCATATAGCTTGTTTCCTCCACCATTTTTCATACAAAATCCTAAGAAAAACCTATAGAAAACTTGAAAACAACCTTTGATTTTTCCATTTCCATACAAATTTCACTTGGAAAATAAAAAAATTTCAAGAACTATCACCATAAGGGATTCGACCCACTCACCATTGAAAGGTAACAAGTTGATTTTTTTGATTTCTTTGATGATTTAGGAGTGTTAGATGATGAATAAAATGAATTTTGTGTTCAATTGCATCAATTGATATAGACTATAAAATACAGAATGCCAGAATAGTTATTAATTAAGTAATTGATTAATAATTTGATAGTAATTGCATATAGTATGTGATACTGGGTTTTACAGGTATCGGTCACCTCTGGCATCTCCTGCATCCTAGGACCGTCATGTTCCGAAATCGGGACGTGACAGTGGGCTAGGCCTTATGGCTAGGACAAATCCCTCCCTAGCTAGGATTCTGGATAATTAACCTTTTCCAGCGGGTGTCACGACCCACTTTTAGGCCGCGACGGTCTTAGGGCATGGGTAGACTTAAGGTCACCGAAAACCCGTAGAACCCAATAAACAGTCCATTGATCAATCATTCAATCAATATTAATTCATTAATTAATACTTAAATCCCATTTATTTCTTATAAATTTTACATAAATTTTGTCAGAGTTTCCTTTGTAATTTTAACCTTAATCCCGACTCAAAACTGGGTCTTTTATAAATTACACAGCTTGCACTAAATTTTTTTTTTTACACTCCCAATAATTTTTCAACCTTATACCCTCAACTTTACAGTTCAACAGTCATACATAGCACTTCTAAATCTTTTTCAAAACATGAAAATTTCATTTTTACCATTTACATCTGTCACTGTCTTTATCACTTTATTATCATTGACATTTTCAATCATTATACATTACACATTATATTTTGAATGTCACTGTAATATTAAATATTTCACTATTCATATATCATTATAATACTCAATCATCTAATTATACATAATACCATGGAGCTCTATGAGTGGACACTTATAACCTTTAACGAATAATATTCTACCTTGTAATACTTGACATTCCAAGTCGGAGAAGAAATTGACCTGGAATCAGCCTTCACTATCTAATTCCTGTAAAAATTATAAACCACAATAGGGTGAGTATAAAAATACTCAGTGATCATGCATACATCATTAAACATGAGATAAAAGCATATAATAATAAAGATCTCAATGGTAAGCAATAAGATATAAATTTGGAATTAATGAATAGGTAAACAATACTCGTATCATGTAGATAAGACAGATAAAAGGGCCATGAAATACGTAGACTATGTGTAATCACACAGTCAATCTCATATCATGTACATAAGGCTGATCAGGCCCTATGGCCAGGACAGTTAACCCTTCCCAGTTAGGGTATCACATGTAGTCAATGTGCACATTGTCGACGGCATGTACCCATTACCTCGTCGGTGAGGCAACTCTGTCAAATCCACATGTAAATAGGCCAATTGGATCAATAATAATATCAATTATTCATTAGGAATATTACGGTACAATGGCTTTCAATTGATACACATGGGCTTACTTGTCAAACAGTACACAAAAGGCATTTCAATATCAATAACAATCAATGAATATGAATAAATTTCAATCTTTAGGAAGATCAAAGAATGATCAATGATAACAAGTGGCATTTAATCAAGAAGGAAACATGCTCATTAGGTTAACAAATCAAAATATGGGTATGCATAATGATGTATACATTACTCACCTTAACTTATAACTTGTACATTTCCCTTTTTCCTTTATCCTTGGTTCTTTGCCTTATCTCTTATGGTATCCATCACATCTCTTATCCATTATTGACTCTATATATCCAATTAATTTTCATTTAGATACTATTTAATATAAAATTACATTACTTATACTTATATTAAAGAAAATTCCTCAAATTTCCAAATTACTAGGATTTTGCCTATAAAGAACCTTACTGGTAGCCTATGTTTTATTACTCATATCTCTCTCTACACTTATCCAATTGTTTCAATTCTTGTTCCTTATTAAATTTAACATATAATATTCTAACATATCCAAATTACACATTAAAATTATTACTACACAATTTATGGTGTTAATTTAAACTTAGGCCTATAACCAGCCCTGCTACCCTGCATTTTGCCTGCAATCCTATTCTGGCAGATTATGTTCTTTTATTAATAACTCAATCAATACTTAACCAATTACTGTAATTCCTTTTCCTCTTGAAAATAGACACATGAAATTAACATATTCAAATTTCATAATTTTTGAATCACTGTACAATTATTAGTGAATTTCCAAAGTTAAATTATTGCCCTGAAATATCTATCCAACCATGCCTTGTTTCTATACCTATAATAAATATTGTACTCATCTAATTACAAAACCATTTTACAGTAATTTATATCACACATAAATGATCATCTTTTATGTTTAATACTTTCTCTAATTCAGAATTTAAGGTCCTTATATTAATATAAATCTGTAACCTATGTTCTGTTAAATAGTCAATCCGGGCAGTCTAAATTTATGACCTAATATCTCATAAACCACAATTCTAATTATAAAACCCTTTTATAGGATTATATATAAGACATTAATAAACACTTTTCGTGTTGAACACTTCTTCTAATTCTATCTATATCATTATATAAAATAAAAATACAGTAGCATTTTCTAGAAAATCTAATTTCAGGTCAGTCACAGTCTTTACTCAATAACTCTTTCCTCACTTCGAATTTCACAAATTTCTTTTACATAAATATAATTAACATATTTATATACAACTTTAATGTTTTAACCATCCACAAATTCAGTCTTTAAAATTTCAGAATAATAGCCACAAGTTATTGCCTCAAAACAGAATTCAGAAACTACATTAACCCTAGCTCATTCTTAACATTTGTAACTTAATTACCTCAATTATTTGCCAAATCATGTCATAGAACTCTTAAATACAATTAAAAATAATAAGTTTAGAATCATTACCTTATATTAAATTCTCAAATTCCATCTTCTTTCTTCTTCCATAAAGCTTGAACATTACTTTTCTATCCTATTTTCTTCATAAATCTTCTTCTTTCTTCCATTTCCTATCTATTTTTGGTTGATTTTCTTTGGAAAGGTTGGAAGTA
Source organism: Aleurites moluccanus (assembly GCA_948193065.1). Lineage (NCBI taxonomy): Eukaryota > Viridiplantae > Streptophyta > Magnoliopsida > Malpighiales > Euphorbiaceae > Aleurites > Aleurites moluccanus. Next base: position 7,836 of record CANXYC011781771.1, read on the forward strand.
TATTTTTTTCGGATTTTTTCTCCTCCATATCTCGGTTCCCCTCTCCAAAATGGCAGCCAATATTAGTTCTCCTCTTTTTCAAAAGCCAACAAAAATTGAAGATAAAAAAATAAAATAAAATTCTAGAATTTGGCTTATTTGGCACCTATTTAATTAATTAATAAATCAATTTAAGTATTTTTTTTTTATAAAAAAAATCCATTTCCACATATCATGGCCTGCCACCTTGGCTGGTTTCTAGAAAAGGTGGGTCCCATAACTTTATTTAATTGCACTTTTGGTCCAAATTTTTTTTATTTGCATTTTGACCCCAAAATTTTATGTAATTTATTCTGGCTATTCTGATTATATTCAACCTCAAGTGTGGGAAGTGAAATACCTTATTTTAAGTTGTTCTATCATTTAAAAATAGTTGTAGGTCATTTCTGGATCCCAGACAATGGATTTTTAAAATTGCCCCCAAAGTTTGCTTTTATTTATAATTTTGCCATTACTCTTATTTTCAATGTTCTAAAATATTTTTCAACTCTTTATTTTCACCATAATTTCACATAAAATTAACTTATTTAATCCCCCTAGGTTTGGGTAAAAAATTCTTAATTTAGCCGTACTGCTATTTTCCTGATAGTGTTCTCGACACCGTTAATTTTCGGAAAAGTTTTACATTCGCTTTCTAACTGTGTCTCTAAAATTATTTCCCATCCTTTTAATATTTTTAAACCATGAACTGAGAATTAAATCATGCATTCAAGATGGGATTTCCTAGGGTAGTATATTCTACCCCCTTCAATAAAATTTGTCCTCGAATTTTCTCATCAAATACTGTAAACATTGATATATATACCTCAAGTAGTCTCCAATTATCATTGTAAATATTTTTTTTCTATATCACTAATGTATCAAATTTGCGTTATTCCATAATTCTCATATTATTTCTTATCAGTATACGATCTATAATCCATAAATATTCAATAATACAGTACTTAGACTTTTAATATACTATACCTTAATATATTCAATAACCTTATCAATATCATTGCATTAATCTCTTATTATTGTACTTCATCATTTCTACCATTAACTCGTTTCTTATGATCATATTCCCTACATTTCAATAAACAATAGTTTAATATTTATTTACTTATGTTTAAACTTCAATAATCAGATAATTATACCATTATATACACTCTTATTATTCTCTAAGCACTATAACTTTAATTTTGTAACTATCTTTTCACGGTAGTTACACTTCCTAAGTTCACAATATATTACTCATTGTATTTAATCACTATAACACTAATCCTGTCAATAACCTTTCAATAACACTAAGCTATACCTCAATAATTTTATATTTTCACTTTTCATATTCAATCATTATTTACTTTACATATTTGTCATCTACATCATATGTACTCCATTGTTCACAATTGTAATATCTGCCATTTTTTTTTTGTAGTGTTTTATTGATTTTGTAAGTTTGGAGAATTATTTAATTTTTAAATAAGGATGTTGAGAATTTCATAAATTTCTAAATTTTGATGCTGCAGGATTTGGTGATGATAATTTCATATTCTTAATATCATAATTTGATAAAGTATAAAACATGAAAGTTGTGAGTTTATGTCTTAATTATAATTCTGTAAATTGGTTTGACAAAATTCTGGGTGTACGATGAGTTGTGTCTATTTGAGCAAGGCTGGTCTGGTTGAGAGTTTCTACAGAGATACAGTGTCTGTTTGAAATTACTGGGAATGACTGAGGTAGAATTAGCTAAAGGTTTGAACATGAAAAATGTTTCTTTATGTGTTGATATAATGACTGTAAAATTTTAGAATTTTTGGATAAGTTTATCTCAGTGTAGAGTGAGTTTTATCAGACCTGTTCGGAGAGATTCTAAGGCAGCAAGTTTGGGTGACATTTAGAGAGTCACCATGGTCTGTGTGTTGGTCTTTTTGATTTGAAATTTTGATATGTTGTACCCCTGCATGTTGATTATAAGTGATAAAAAAAATTAATAAGTTTGGATATTTGTAACTCATTTGCGAGCTGGTTAAGTGTGGGATGTTTCGGCAGAATTTTAACTTAAGAGGAATCTTGTTTTGGCGAGCCAACAAAATGAGAGGAGGCATTGTGCGAGCTGGCAATGGCGAAGTGGCAAGGTGAGTTTTCCGAAGTGGCAATTCGCGAAGAGGCTTTGGCGAAGAGGATTTGGCGAAGAGCTCAGGCAAAGAGCTTTGGCGAAGAGGATTTGGCGAAGAGGATTTGGCGAAGAGGAAAGGCGAAGAGGATTTGGCGAAGCGGCATTGTGCGAAGAGGGAATGTGCGAAGTGGAAATTCGCGAAGAAGCATAGAAGTGAAGGAGTGAAGAGGCAAAGAGGTGAAGAAGCATTGTCGAGGTGGCATATGCGAGGAAGAGTTGTGAAGAGAGTCTGGCGAGGTAGCCTATGCGAGGTAGCCTATGCGAACTGGAATATGCGAGGTAGCACTGCCGGATCAAGTTTGGCGAGCTGGAAGTGCGAAGTGGGAATGGCAAGCTGGTTTAGGCGAGGGAGCTTTGCCGAGGCAGGCCTGGCGAGGCGAGCTGATTGGCGTATTTCTAGGGCAGTGTATATTTAAACCCAGTAACCCCAGTAGCGTTTCACGATTTTTCTTTCTTATTCCTTCGATTGAATTCAGTCTTTTCTCATATTATTTCCATTCCTTGTCTAAGGCATTAATACTCAAATTAATGCAATAGAAATCTAGATTAGCATATATTAAGGCAGAAATCCTCATATTTGAGCAGTAATCTTAGAATTTCAGTTTGAAGAAAATAAGGTAAATTTTCTTCCTAAACTATTTTCTTTGGATTTATTTAAGTCTATGGGATAGGATAATTAATGCTGGGTATACAAAATTTATTGCTAGTGATCTGAAGCTATTAATGGTAATTAATGTGGGAGAAATTAATTGGTGAGACTGCCATGAACAGTAACTCCGAAAATTAATGCAGATTTAATGTAGATTTTCTTTAAGAGATAAATGAAATTGTTGTTGGGAATTAAGAATAAAGACTCTAAGATAGTTAATTAATAGGAAATCATGTTGAATATTATTGGTTTGGAGAAACCCTAATTTTGTATATTTGGAAAATTTCTTAGGAGGAGAAATTTGAATTTGATTGAGGAATTAAGTGAACAGATTCTAAAGAGGAATTTTAAGAGAAATTGTGATAGAGGTAAGTATGAACATCCTATTTAATTATTATTCCTTTGAAATTAAAATAACCAAGTATTCTTATATTTGATTATATATATATATATATATATATATATATATATATATATATATATATATATATATATATGCTTGAATAATGTGAATGGCTTGATCAATTTTCTTGGATCAACTACATATATTCCTTGCTTGTGAATCCGATTTGAATGATGTTATTTGATGATGGTCTTGCAACCAATATACTTCCTATAAGATTGAAACCCATGACCCATAGATAGAATGCTCTTCCCAATGAGAGTAAATTCATTGGTCCATTGTGCACTTTGGGAGCCCAGCCGATAGGGTTTTTATCGGTGTTCCACCTAGAGGGGGCCAGGAGCTCTAGGCGCATGCCTGGCTAAGCATGTGTGCACGTTAAGGTAGCAAGGCTACCGATACGTATGATATGATATGAGATTAGTTCTATCAGATGAGATTTGATAATGCCATTCTTTGTGGGCATTCTTTATTCTAAATATGAACCATGATTTGATTTATGACATGATTTGATATAGCCAAAATTGTTGTGAGAACCATGTTTCCTTCAAGCAAAGCTTATGATTTCTTTCATACCTATATGTATAATTATTTGTTCACGACCATGATTCGATATTCAGTTCTTATTATATAATGTTCATATCTTACTGAGTTGTAGGCTCACTCCTCTTCTGTGGATTTCAGATGATAGCATAGCTCGTGAGGAAGCTAATAGAGAGGATCGAGCTTCTTGACTTGCTTATTCCAAGAAGCTTCATTGTAATAATTCTTTTGAGATATTTTATATAATTATTAATGGTATTAAAACACAATATGTATTGGAGTATACTCTAGAGCTTAGTACTTAGTCTTTCGAGGATACTAAAATATTTTGGATATATGATTGTTACCTTTTTGGGTACTCTTGTTCCTCAGTGATATGAGATGTCTCTTTTGATCATTAAGGAACAAGAGAAAGATATGAAATGATAATAGAAAGATAAGTTTTATATTTATTTGTATGTATGGACATGATTATGGTATGATAACAAGATGCTGTAAATGATTTAATTTATATGAGATTCATGATTTGTGATTTCTACAGGTTTATGGTGGCCTTAAGCCTACCCTTGCCCTAGGACTGTCGCACTACTAGAGTTGGGGTGTGACAGAGGTGGTATCAGAGCTCTAGGTTTATAATCCTTAATATAGAATATAAATAGAGATGCATGAGCACTAGTATAAGTGTTGATTAAGATAACTACGGAGCATAGGATCATGTCTCGTCCAATTATGTCTTCCCTTGATATGTATATCTGCGTTAAGTGTGCATAGTGAGTCTGATGTGTTTGTTCTTCTTATCAGTATCGAGATGCCTCTACGTCGAGGAAGAGGACGAGGTCGAGGCCGTCCTAGGCAGGAATTTCCTTCTGAAGAGGGTTCAGTAGGAGGGAAGAGAGGAGATGAGGGTCCTCCTGTGCCACCAGTAGATGTGGCTAATATAGCGCAACAGTTAGACCAGCTGCAGAGGAACTATGAGATATTAGCTGAGTTTATTACTCAGCAGTGGCAGTAGCAGGCTCCTCCTATTCAAACAGTTCCAGAGATTCTAGTTCCTCCACCCCCGCCCGTAGTGGTACATCAGGTTGAGGAGATATCTTTTGAGAAATTTCTGAAGCTCAAGCCTTCAGAGTATCGAGGTGAGGTAGATCCTACCGATTTTCTGGAAGAGATAGAAGAGAAGATTCAGATTTTGAGGATTCCTGAGAGGAGAGCCATTGAGTTTGCTGGTTACTTAATGAAGGCTGAAGCGAAAGATTGGTTCAATAGAAGCATTTCCAGCATGCTTCGAGATAATGAAGAGCTATCATAGGAGAGATTCAGAGAAATGGTCCTTGATGAATTCCTTCCAGAGAGTGTAAGGGATGCTAAAGTTATAGAGTTTGAGAGGTTGATTCAGACTCCAGGTATGACTGTGTTAGAGTATGCAAAGAAGTTCAGCCAGTTGAGAAGTTTGCTCCAACTCTTGTGCCTTCTGAAGCGGCACGAATTCAGCGATTCCGTAGGGGATTGGTGGCTCCGTTATTTAAAGTCTTGGCTGCTCTTGAGTTTGATTCCTATTCCAAGCTAGTGGATAAGGCAAGAGTGATTGAGAATAGGGAATTGGAAGCTAGGTCCGAAAGAGAAGAGAAGAAAAAGGCTAAGGTTGGAAGCTCTTCTAGGCAAGACAGTGGGGTGAAGAGTATGAATGTGGTGCCTCAATCAGTTGCTAGAGGGGGATTTAGAGGGCCATCAGGGAGATTTCAGCAGAGACCGAATCCCTCTAGACTTGTTTCTCAAGTGAGCCACAGTGCAACCAGTTCAACACCACCTAGGACTAATCCTTTTTGTCCTACTTGTGGTAAGCTTCACAGAGGACCTTGCTTTTATGTATCAGGTGCATGCTATGGATGTGGATAGCATGGTCATTTCCTTAAGGATTGTCCATAGCCTTCTTTTGAAGTTAGACATCAGGCTTCTCAGGCTACAGTTCAGATGAGCAGAGAGAGGAGCATGGGTCAGCAGCCAGGAGGAGGTAGAGGTAATTTGGGTAGAAATGATGAAGCTGGAGGAGGATCAGGTCAGCATGAGTCTCAGGCTTCTGGATCAGCTTTGATGGGTAGAGGCAGAGGGAGAGTTTTTGCCTTAGCGCAGCATGAAGCTCAAGCATCCAATACTGTGGTTACAGGTATTCTTCCGATTCAAGCCTTGAA
>CANXYC011782071.1:0-11392 GCA_948193065.1 Aleurites moluccanus
TAATTAGTCTGTGACATGTAGATAATCTTAAGTTTGCATATATATATATATATATATATATATATATATATATATATATATATATATATTGTTGATTTTGATGGATGTTTGAGATATTATATATCATTGATATGTTTGTTATTTTCAGGTCTTCGGTGAGCCCCGTATTCCATTGGCAACGTTTTCTTCTGCCGTGGAGGTCTTGTGCATGTAAAATCCAAATCTTAAAGTAATGTAATAAGAAGTTCTTAGAATAGTTTCATGGTACTGTAAATAGACTGTGGCATGTAGAAAATCTTAAGTTTACATATATTTATATATATATATTGTTGATTATAATGAATGTTTGAGTTATTATATATAATTGAAATGTATGTTATATAAATATATTGATTTTTTTTTGGAGATGGATAATGATATTGAAATTGATTGGAGATCCAGAGGGATCATGATGTTTGAGATGAGAATGAATATTATAGAAGTGTTATTTGTGTGTTTTGATTTCTTAGGCATAGTCCAATTTTAGAGGAGATGCTGTCGAATTTTTTTCAGCATTTTATGTTTATTTTGAATGATATTTGTTTGATGCATACCATATAGTTAGTCTATTGGGTTCTACGTGGTACTGGTCGCCTATGCATCACCCGTACCCTAGGACCATCACGACTTCCGAGATAGATCGTGACATTTGGCAAAAAGAAAAAACTCTCACCAAGTATTTGGGCCCCTTAGAAGTGTTAGATCAAGTGGGGAGTGTTTCTTATCGACTAGCTCTTCCTCTGAGCTTAAGTTATTTGCACCTGGTCTTCCATGTGTCTATGTTGAGGAAGTATCTATCGGATTCGACGCATGTACTTCAACCCCATGTTGTGGATGTGGATGAGAATCTATCTTATAAGAGATTCCTATCAAAATAATCGATCGACAAGTGAGCCAATTACGGGACAAGGAAATCCTAATGGTAAAGGTACAATGGAGAAATCATAATATAGAAGAGTGTACTTGGGAAATTAAATCTGATATGGGATCGAAATATCCTCAGTTGTTTTAATCTTGAGGTAAGTATATTTTAAAATTCGAGGACGAATTTTATTGAAGGGGCATAAATTGTAATATCCCATAGTAAGGAAGAACATAAGACAATATGGATATATTGGGTTATAGTAATTAATATGGTATTAATTAAAGTATAAATAGACTTAATCAATTATTGAAATATACAGAAAATGGTAGAGTGTAATACTCAAGAATTTTTGAGTATCAACCGGGCCACTTTTATGACACTGTCCTGGAAAATACCGGTGTTAGTTACACTACCGGGGAAATAGCAGTATGGCTAATTTAAGAATTTCTGATCCAGACCTGGGGGGATTAAGTTAGTTAATTTTATGTGAAATTATGGTGAAAAGAAAGAACTAAAAAGTCTTTGGGAATACTGAAATCTTAAAGCGTGGCAAAATCATAATTTATGGCTACTTTGGAGGTAATTATGGAAATTCACTATCTGGGATCCAGAAATAACTCATAACTATTTTTAAATGATAGACCAGCTCAAGATAAGGTATTTCACTTCCCACGCTTGAGGTTGAATCTAAACAGAATAGACAGAATAAATTACAGAAAGTTTTGGGGTCAAAATGCAATTAAGAAAAATTATAGGCTAAAGTGCAATTAAACAAAGTTGTGGGACCCACCCATTCTAGAAAAGAAGCTAGGTGGCCGGCCATGATGATGGAGAGGATTTATTTTTTATAGAAAATAATTAATTAATATATCAAATTAGTAGATGACAAATAAGCAAAATCTAGAAAATTCTATTTTTTATCTTTATTTTTTTAAGTTGGCTTTTGCTGTATATAAAAAGATGAAGAGATTGGCTATTCAAAAGTATTTTTATCGAACCACTAAGGAGAAAATAACCAAAAATATTATCCTAACCCTTTCCAAAGAAAAACCAACCAAAAGTAGATAGAAAATTAAGGAAGGAAAAAAATTAATGGAGAAAAACTAAATAGAATGTAGTATTCAAGCTATTTGGTGGAATAAAAGAAGAAAGAATTCAATGGTTCAAGTTTAAGGTAAAATTTCTAAACTTCAGTTTTAGTTTAATTTAAGAGTTCTATAGTTTGATTTGGTGAATATTGGAGTTATTTGAGCTAAAGAGATTGAAGATGAGTTAGGGTTTAAGTGGATTCTGAAAACTATTTTAAGGCAATAACTTATAGGCAGTAATCCAAAATTTTAATGACTGAATTTGAGGATAGCCAAAACATGAAAATTGTAGATAAATATGTTATTAGATGTCTAAAAAAGAAATTTGTAAAATTCGAAGTGAGGAAAGAGTTATTGAGGAAAAGCTGAGACTGACCAGAATTAGGTTTTCTAAAAATTTTCTACTGTGTTTTAATTGTACAGAATTATAGAGATATAATTAGAAGAAATGTTCAACAAGAAAACTTCTCCTTTATGTCTTATCTATAAGCTTGTAAAAGTTTTTAGCAATTGGATTGTGGTTTATGAAATATTAGGTTATTAGTGTAATCTGCCCGGATCGACTGATAAACAAAATATAGGCTACTAAGTTCTATTAATATGAGAATCTTAAAATTTGAATTAAGAAAAGTGGAAAACAAAAAAAAATGTTAATTTATATGTTTTATAAATTTCTGTAAAACAGTTTTACAATTGAACATTTATAATTTGAATTATAATGAAAAGTTTAGAGTCTGCCTGGAAAAATATTGCAATGATGCAGGGCAGAGTTTAAAAATTCACTATAAATTGTGTAGTGATTAGAATGGTCTCAATTTTGGATATGTTATAGTTTGAGATGTCTAATTTCAATGAAAAAAATAATTATAGGAATTAAAAAAGTATAACTCAAAATATGACTAGGAGAATTTAGGCTGCCAGCATTGAAAATCCTAGCAGAAACCCTAAGATTTTGGGAAAATTTTAAAATTTCTTTTCTTAGAATTTAATTAAAATAATTTCATATTAATTGAAGTTTAAATTGAAATTTAATTTGAATAAATAGTTTTCAAAAATAAGGACAAAGATGATGAAGAGCTGGAGCATCTCTATTGCCTTGATTAATTGAGGAAGAGAATAGTTGACATATTTTGGTTTAGAGGTGAGTGATTAATTGAGAAAGAGAATAGTTGGCATATTTTGATTTAGAGGTGAGTAATGTACATATATCAATGTTTTGTCTTACTCCATTGAAATTATTAAATCCTTTTACTTTGAACTTTTATTCCAATCTAAATTGGCTTTACTAAAATTTGATTATATCTATATATATATGAATTACATTATATCTCTATATATATATAAATTACATGAATTTTTTCAATTATCTTCATTACTTGAATATTTCTTACATTGACTCTTGATTATTGACATAGAATATTAAATGTAATTATTTGTTATATAACTATTCTATATGAATCTCATTGTTATAATGATATGATTATGACATAAAGGCTCACCGATGGGGTAGGGTTTACTACATCGACATTGTACACAATAAGTATTCTATGTGAACCCTAGCTAGGAGGGGGTAAGGTCCTAACTATAAGATCTGATCAACCTTATACTCAAATTGATTGATTACTATCAAGATATGTAACTTTTCTATATGGATTATATGAACCCAAAAAATTTTGTCGTACTTATTATTATTATTATTGACTCACTAATTCATTGAGTAATGATCTATGTGTTTTATATTTCTTTATTGGCATCATCTCTATTTATTTATTATAAATCAATATTCTCAAATAAATCTTGTTAGTCTTTCTTTATTATTGAAAAAATGACCAATATTCTCAAATATATCTTCTTAGCCTTTCTTTATTATTGAAAAGAATTGACCTTATAAGCATGATATATGTATTTTACTCACTAAGTTATACTCACATCATTGTGGTTTATTTTTTTTACAGGAGCGACTTAGATAGTGACAGTTTCAGCTCTCTTTCTTTTTTTCGCTGGGAACCTACATTATCTATGTATAATTTGGGATATTTTGGACACTATAACTATTCTAGAATTTAGTTCCATGATTTTGGCTCAAATTTTGCAATATAAATTTATAAACACTTAATCAACGAATATTTTGAAATGTAAATATTGAATCTAAATTATAATGAATCTAGTAAAGATTATGAGAATAATTATGGAAGTGTTTATATGCATTTTTGGTGTGTTGGAGTTGAGGATATAAAGAGTTTTATTAGGAGTGCAATTTTTTTGCAGGCCGTGTTTTATTAAAAGGCCCAATTTTGGATCGAGAATAGTGTGAAAATATAATAAAAACTACAGCAGATTTTCTATAAATTGATAAGCAGGGGATTCTACGGGTGTAGGTGGTATTATGTCTTTCCCGTACTCTAGAACCGTCACATCTCAAAAGTGGAATGTGACAATATGATTGGCAAAAGCCTCTTCGATAATTAATTACAAAAGAAAATTATGCTTGATCAGTAATTTATTGGCGAAAAAAAAAATCGAAAAATTATATGATTCATCGGTATTACTATTCTGTCAATAATTCGTTGATGTATCGCTGAAAAAATTAAAAAAAAAATGATGGAGAATTAAATTACTCTTAGCTAATATAATTTTTTTAACAATTTAATATTTTAATTAATTATATTCTTTTTCTAATCTAATTATAAGAAAAAAAATAACATAAATAATTATTATAACATTAAATTGTAAATATATATATATATATATATATATCAGCTAAAGGTGATTTAATTTTCTCATCATCTTCTTCTTTTTAATTTTTTTAACTAATTTAAGTAGTAAACTAATTTATCTAATATTTATTTAGATGAATTATTAACAATGATATTATAAAAAAATTAATATATACTCTAAAAAACTGATAGCAGTGACTTCTTCTTCTTAGAAAAGCTATCAATATCAATGTTTGTTATTTGAAGCAACAAAACTTAATTTTTATTGGGTAGTTCTTGATAACAATATTCGTGATAGAAAGTTTTTTAGTTTCTCGCTTCTTGTAAACAAGGAAAAACATATAAGCTTTTTATAACAAATAGTATCTTAAAATAAAAAAAGACACTATATTTTTTTAGAATATAATTATTAGATTTTCTATAATACCATTATAAATATACAATAGCATATATAAAAAATAAATTGTGACATGAAACAACAATTTCATAATTAAACCTTAATAGATAAATTGCCTCTAATACTTAGTTAACTTTTTAAAATATTCATTAGTTTATTTTTATTTTTTTATTTGAGATGACAGTGTTAAAAAATTAATGATTACAGATTTAGTTATATATTTTTATTTTATTTATTCATATGGTATAATTCCATCTTAAAAATAATTGAATAAATATATTCCAAAATATAAAAAATTATAAGAAAAAGCAAACAAATAACAAAAATACAGAAAAATATCTAACATCATAAAAAAATATAAACAAAATATAACATAAAAATTTATACAAAATTACTATAATAAAAATTTATACAGAAATTAAAAATAATCAAAATTAAAACAAAATAAAAATAAATTACAGCTTTATAAAATAATTAACAATTAAAAATATAATTAACAACTAAAATAACAAATAATAAAATTCATAACAGTAATTCATCAAATATTACAAATTCATCAAATATCAAAATATCATCAAATAAACATAACAAAAATTTAAAAATTATTACAGCTTTTAATAACTAAAAATATAATTAACAACTTAAAATATAATTAATAACTAAAAGTATAAAATTCATCAAATATTACAAATTCAACAAAGATCAAAATATCATCAAATATACATAACTAAAATTTAACAAATGACAAAAAAAATAAAACCTGCAATGCAGTGGACAATTGATGGCAGAATTAGTGAACGGCGACCGAATGCGAATTACTGGCGGTTGACGACAGAAGCAGTGGACGGCAAAAGGTATATAAATACAAATATAAAAAAATTAAGAAAATAAAAAAAAAACCGTAAGAAATACAAATAAATATAAAGAAAAAAGTCATTTACCTTATAATGTCACCAAAGTAAGCGAGATTTCGGGTCGAAAACTGAAAGAGAGAGACAGACAAACGAAGAGAGAGTAAGAAAGACATACTAAAGAGAGAGTGGGAGAGAAATAAATTTTGTAAAAATAAAATGAATAGGCAAACTAATCAATGGAACTTTATATAGTTTTAACTTACTGACTACAAGTCAATGATGTCACAATGTCAACATTAATTATCAACCGGCATGTCTTACACGTGGCGTTATAGTTTCAGGCTATAACTGTCGGCAATCCGTCGGTACGAAATATAGGCGCGAAGATCGCACATAGTTTATGGTAAGTAATCCGTCGATACATGGTCACAATTTTCATGCACACCCATTTTATGCTACCTTTTCCGATGATCTTCTTCTCGTTTATAAGCACCGACAATATTTCGACTGTATCTGGTAGATAGATTAAATTTTTTGCAGTCATTTTTATTCCGTCTGTAAACCGATTGTAAATACTCTGTTATTTTATTGTAGTGCTTATAGGACTTAAAAGAAAAAAAATTTCTATTTTGCGTGTGAGAAATATTTATCAATTAAGTGACTGATTATTTTCTTTATAGAGTAGAATTTTTATTTTAATGTTATTCTTTTATGGGTGTTAGGAATAATATTGGATAACATTATAAATATGAGTATTATAGGAGAAGTTATTTAAGCTCTTGCCTAATAGTTGATTGAAGAGGGCTTTAGCCCAATATTATAGTAAAGTTATAGTATCCACAAAAAATATAGATAGAGTGCATTTGTGATGAATGATAATATTATGCAAGAGTTTGTAATTTTATCTATCCAAAAATTGTAATATGTAAGTTTAGTGGATTATCTCTTCGAAAACTCTGGACTTAGATCTATTGAGAGATTAAATCACGATAAATTATTTTTGTTATTTTTTTATTTTCTTATTATTGCGCTTAAAACTTTGATTTTCTTAACAGTTCAATGTGGATCAAAGGACAATCCGCTATATCATCATCCACAATGAACAAGAGTATAAATCATTTACTATGTCTGTATGATATCCAATAAAAATGGAGCTATTAGAACAAGAACATCTAAAGTAATAATATAATGCAAAAGAATTATTCCAAAAATATGAATAAGCTACTTATAGAGACAAAGTCAAGAAACTCTATCCTCACACCCTTAAGACTTTATATTCTAACACTTGAAAAATATTTAAAGAGGAGAAAAATGTCAAGAAGCTCTATTCTCACCCTCAAGGCTCTCTATTCTAGCACTTGTAAAAAAAATATTTTAAGAGGCATGAGCGTTCAACTTAATGAATTATAAAATATATTAATACCTAAGGATCAGTGAAAAAAGAATAATAATCATATATATATATAACAAATCAATCAGGTTTAATAACAACAATAGTAATATGTTTACAAAGAATGATACCAATCAATCAATCAATAAATAAATAACAGAACAATGACAAACAATAAATAGTAAGAGGGGCAATATCTCCCTACAGCAGTATATATATACTTGCGCAAGCATTCACTTAACGCATAATGGTCCTCCTATGTATAAACAATAATATTTCAAACTTTATCAGCTAAGTTAGTAGTCCATATGGTCCAATGAATTATTTCTCCTTGGAAAAGGCATTCTATCATATACGTAGTCTATAGTTTAGTCAAACTTTGATAGGTACAATGAATAAATAATGACCCAAGAGGCCTTTCAATAACCATAAGCAATGATCAATAGTCATAAGCTTAATACTAATATTCAATATCAATGGAACAATAAGATTTATTGTAATACCATCTATCTGTATTGCTTGTGTTTTGTATTCTGATTGATTATTTTTGAAAAGATTTGTTTGAGTGGTGATAAATTCTGATTTTTTTACTCTTTTATGTTTTGTTTTATGCTAGTTCAATATGATAAAATGTGATTTGTTGAGTATAGATGGCTCTTATAGAGAGTTTTATATGTTAAGTTATGTTTGATTGAGTTTTGGTTAAGTTAGGTTAGAGAGAAGTTGAGAATTGTCTCATAACCTTATTTCACGAGTGTGAAGCATACCTTCATAAGTGTGAATCAGTCTTTACGTGCATGTAAAAAGCTTCTGTCTGAATTTTGAATTTTCACCAGATTGCTTTCATGGGAATGAAGATGATCTTCATGCCCGTGAAAGGACAACCTTCACGGGCATGAAACCCTCTTTCATGGGAATAAAGCGTCAGGTACTATATATATCTGTTCATTTGTCACTTGTCCGAAAATTAAACTATTTTCTCTCTCTTCTTTATTTCTCAACCACCAAACCCTAAATTCATTTCATTTGTATTTCTAAGGCATTAATACTCACATTAATGCTTCATTTTGGAAGACTAATATTTTGAGAAAGCTATAGAATCATTCCAAGTCATGATTTCTCCAAAATCTCCATTTGAGGAGAAAAAGGTATTTTTTCCATAATTTGATTTTTGTTATGATTTAAGGTTACAGATTGTTAGAATAGTTATGTATGAGTTATGGGAAATATATTAAATGCATTAATAGCTATAGATTTTGGTTGTTGGAAAAATTAGGGCAATGGTGAATAGTAATATGAATAGTAACATGAATAGTATCAATTCTTCTATAATTTGCTTGAGGAATGGTTAAATTAAGTTTAAGAACTATCTGAATAAGCTTTAGAAAGTCTTTAATTATAAGAATTTGTTATGGATAATGTTGGGTAAGGAAAATTCTAAATTTGTAAATTATTGTAATGTGTTAGACTTTGAGTATTGAATGCAATTAAGTTGATTTGGAGCTTGATTGAAGGATTTCGAGCTTTGATTTTGATTGTGGCTTTGTGAAGGTGAGTTATACATATATGTTTTGTATGTATTTGCATATAAATATATATGGTTCTTTCGTTAATACTCATTTGAAGCATATCTATACCATTGTTTTGTTGGTATTTCTTTGAACCAATGGTATTTGTTATAAATATATTTTGTTTTCATTACTATGCTTTAGAGTTGGTATTGTTACCCTTTTCTTTGGAACCAACTCGTTATTATAGTGTAAATCGATTATTCTATAATGTTCTTTTATTTTAAGAACCTCTGCTATCAATATTTGTATTATGAACTTAGTAGATTTATAGTCAGAACGCCTTTCCTTTAAGGAAAAAATCATAGGATAGTGTGAACCGATGACTCGACTGATTGAGTCAAAGTATCAGGATCCTTTTTAGAGAGGACAAAGTTTTTATAGGCGTGTGTTAGTGCAAATGAATATATATATATAACAGAATAACAGAAACATAACATGAGTACTACGATCTCCTTACAAAATAATATGAATATATATATGTGTGTATGTACATATATATTTATATATATTTATATAAAATTGTAATATCTGTCATTTTTTTATTGATTTATTAATTTTGTATGTTTAGAGAATTTCTTTTGATTTTAAATGTGAATATTGAGAATTTCTGAATTTCTGAAACTGTAGTTGCAGGAATTTGTGATGATAATTGCATGATCTTAAAGACATAATTTGATAAAGTGTAAAATATGAAAGTTATGAATTTATGTCTTACTGTAATTCTGTATAATGGTTTGGTAAAATTCTGTGTAATTGATGAGTTATATTTATTTGAGCAAGGCTGGTCTGGTTGAGTGTTTTTGCAGGAAATCAGTATTTGTTTGAAATTACTGAGAATGACTAAGGTAGAATTAGCTAAAGGTGTGAACATAAAAAAATGTTCCTTTGTGTGTTGTGAGGATAGCTGTAAAATTTCAGAATTTTTGGATAAGCATGTTTCAATAGAGAGTAGTTTTTCTCAGGGTTGTTCGGTTAGATTTTGGGGCAGAAGTCTGGGTGACTTTTGGAGAGTCACCATGGCCTGTGTGTTGGTCCTTATGATTTGAAATTTTGTTATGTTATGCTCCTGCATGTTATTTTTAAGTGGCATAAAGAATTAGTAAGTTTGGATATTTGTAGCTCATTTGCAAGCTGGTTAAGTGTGAGACGTCCAGAGAAGGTTTAACTTAGAGAAGTTTTGGAGTGTTAAGCCGGCGAAATGCGAAGTGGCATTTTGCGAGTTGGCAATGCGAAGTGGGGAGGAGAGATTGCTGAAGTGGCAAATTGGCAAAGAGGCATATGTGAGGTAGCATGTGCGAAGAGGATTTGGCGAAGAGGCTTGGAAAAGAGGCGAAGTGGCAGTTCGCGAAGAGGTGAAGAGGCAAAGAGGCGAAGTGGCAATTCGTGAAGAGGCGAAGAAGCGATGAGGCGAAGTGGCATATGCGAGGAAGAGTTCGCGAGGAGAGTTTAGCGAGGCCGCATGTGCGAGGTGGCATATGCGAGCTGGATTAGCAAAGTGGCAGTGCCGGATCAAGTTTGGCGAGCTGGGAAATGCGAAGTGGGAGTGGTAAACTTGCAGGCGAGGCAGCTTTGCCGAAGCAAGATTGGTGAGGCGAGCTGGCCAGTGTGTTTCTGGGGCAGTGGTCTATTTAAACCCCAGCAGCCCAGAATCGTTTTCACGAATTTTTCTTTCTTTTTTTCTTCGTGATATTCAGTCTTTTCTCAGAGTTAGACTCATTTTATTTTTCTAAGGCATTAATACCCAAATTAATGCAATAGAACTCTAAATTAGTATATTTGAAGGCAGAATCATCAGTCTTGAGCAGTAATCTCAGAAATTTCAGTTTGAAAGAAATAAGGTAAATTTTCTTCCAATGTTATTTTCTTTAGATTTATTTAAGTCTATGGGCTAGGATAATTAATACTGGGTATACAGAATTTATTGCTAGTAATCTGAAGCCATTAATGGTAATTAATGTGGGAGAAATCAGAATATTGAAGCTGTCATGAATAGTAACACGAACAGTAACTCCGAAAATTAAATGCAGATTTTCTTAAAGAGATAAACAAAATTGTTGTTAGGAATTAAGAATAGAGACTCTAAGATAATTAATTATTAGGAAATCATGATAAATATTATTGAATTGGAGAAAACCCTAATTTTGTATATTTGGAGAAATTTCTTAGGAGGAGGAAATTCGAATTTTGATTGGGGAATTAGGAGTGAGCATATTGCTAAGGAGAAATTTGTATAAGAGGTAAGTATGAACATCCTATTTGATTATTGTTCTTTGAAATTAAAATAACCAAGTATTCTTATATTTGATTTTCCTATTGTATATATTTATATTCTTGTATAATGTGAATGGCTTGATCAACCTTTTTGGATCAAGTTCATATATTTCTTGCTTGTAAACCCGATTTGAATGATGTTATATGATGATGGTCTTGCGACCAATATGCTTCCTATGAGATTGAAACCCCATGAACCA